>JACEFZ010021636.1:0-27500 GCA_014155875.1 Cepaea nemoralis
GAGTCAGATTCTCTACAACTTTATAGAACACGTCACACATTTTCTTCGCATACACGTCTCATACACGTTACACTTTTATTTTAATAAATTAATCTGTATTAATTTCTAGAAGTAAGAGTTGTTGAGTATGTTGCGTTGGGGAAGTATGAGAAGGGGGCATAGTACGACAGTGTGAGAGTGATAGGAAAAGGTGTCCATAGGCTGATGGAGTGTGTTGGACGGAAGCTGGTGGATTCTCCAGAATATTGAGGGGGAAAAAAAAATAATATTATAATGTGGGTGTCGGATCTCCTCACTCCAGGGACGACACTTTAAAGGAGGACACGACAGTCCGTTAAATTGTTGTATATATATATTTTTTTTAACACTGGTCGGCGTGACAAAAGGCTTGCGAACGCGGTTCGTGAGCCGCTTACAGGCGTTCGAAACGCAGCCGCAGTAATCAAATTGCATTACTCATTTCTAATATACATATAATATATATGTTTATTTTTTTTTATGTTGAATATCCCTTACAGGACGCTGCAGTCAACACCAGCAATGTTCAGCTGCTATTGATGTACTAGGCAAGATTTTACGTTCAGTAGTTTGCCTTTACCGGTCTCTCTGGCCGAGGGTTTACAACACTTTCTCCGTAATCCCGTTTATCACGCAGTCTCGTAGCGGGCGAGAGCTGGGAGCGGTTCGACCCCCGCTGGTGACTTGCGCGATAACTGAGCCGGCCGCTCAGAAAGCAATGGCAAACTACTGAGCGTAATCTTGCCAAGAAATCAACAGACAGCTGAAAGATGCTGCTGTTGACAGTGATGTCCTGTAAAGGATATGCGAAAAAAAACAAAAAAAAAAACGTTTGCCTTTGATTTCTAAACGACCGGCTCCCATACCAACACGTTATAACACAACGTGACACGGTCTGTTGCACACATAGGTCGCGGCTGCGTTTCTAACGCCTGATAAGCGGCTCACGAACGATGTTCGCAAGCCTTTGGCCACGGAGACCGGTTATTATATATATATATATATATATATATATATATATATATATATATATATATATATATATATATATATATATATATATATATATATATAGTATAAATATAAGTGATATATAAATGGTGTGTAAATTCAATTGGTAATTTTTAATTAATTTTCAGTTTTAGAAGCAATCATTTTCCCGAAAAATTTGTCAAATGAAAAAGTATGTTTTTTTACTGTGGGGTAATTGTGCCATACATATTTAAATATACATTTGTAGTCTACGTTTACTCCAGTTCATGTTATTTCTTTTTAGTTTTTAATTGATCTTATATTTATTTATTTCAGCCCATAGTGAAATGAGTTGTGCAAGCAAGAAAATAATTCGTCAGTATTCGGAGCAATATAAAAAATGTGGTTTCATACCCGCTCTCCACGATAAACGGTCACCTTTTTGTCTTTTACGCCAACAATGCTTGGCCAACGAATCAATGAAAGGAGTTCGTCTTGAGGCACATTTTAAGGTGAGACATAATGCTCACATTAATTCAGGTTTGAATTACTTTCAAACTTTAAAGAAAAATTTTGAAAGAAAAGTAACATCAAAGTCTCAAGTTACTGATCATAATGCAACTATCAATCATACTCTTGAGGCTAATTATAAAATTTCATTACACATCTCTAAATCTGAGAAAAGTCATACTATAGGGAAGAATTTTAATCAAACCATCAATATCAGCATTTCTTAAAACGGTTCTGGAAAAAGATGACAAAGACGTTAAAGCTATGCCACTAAGTAACTAATACTCTTAGCAGAAGAATAGACGAAATGGGTGAGGTTCTTGAAATACAACTTGTTGGAAAGCTGAAAACAAGAAAATTCTCGGTGTAAATGGATAAATCAACTTTGAGAGATAGTAAGGCTGTACTTATAACTTACGTAAGATATATTGATAAAGGTGAATTTGCTGAAGAAATGTTGTTCTATAAATCATTAGAAATCACCACTGCCTCCAAAGATGTACATAGTAGGCTAAAAAAATACTTAGATGTCAATAATATATCATGTTGTATATATATATATATATAACATCTTGTGTTGCAGATGATGCTCCTAATATGATGGGGAAGGAAAATGGTTGCTTAAAATTGATGAAAGATGAGAATCCAGAAATGCTTCTTGTGCATTATGTTATTCACAGGGAAAACCTGGTAGCTAAAAACATTTCGCCTGTTCTAAATGAAGTACTAAATTTAGTTATAAAGCTAGTGCCAAATGTGAACGTCTCTTCGTGTTATTTTGTGAAGAACAAAATGATGACCACGGGAGACTTATACTTCACACTGTAGTAAGATGGCTCTCGAAAGGGAACTGCTTGAAAAGATTTATGGAACCATTTCATACTCTTAGTTACTTTTCAAGCGACAAACCTGAAATGAAAAATCTGTTAACGGTTGATGGCAAGGCATTTGTGAGATATTTAGCCGATATCTTTCAAAAACTAAATATATTAAATAAACAACTTCAAGGAACAAATAAAACTCCTCTATGCAAAAGGAAAGATATTTGGTTTCGTTACCTTTATTGAATTATGTCAGACATATATTGCAACACAAATTTTGAAAAGTTTCATTGGCTTCAAAAATGTGAAGTGACTGATACCGCTATATATTTTATTGTCTATCACCTGAAAATTTTATCGGCTGATTTAAAAGAAAGATTTTCTGATTTGAAATAAATTGATTTCTCAACTTGGATGATGCAGCCAATGTTAGTGGATTTGTCTGATATTACAAATATGCAGTATCAAGAAGAACTCGCAGAAATGAAAAAAAAAAAATGATGAGTCAATTAAAACTTTATTTAATACACAAGGAGCGATGGATTGGCTTTGTGAGGAAACAAATCAAATATCCAAATACAAACAAATGTGGAAGAGAGCTATTATCACCGTTTCCATCTTCATATTTAGCTGAATGCGGATTTAGTGCCATGAATGATTTGTTGTTAAAAAGAAAATAAATAAATAAAACATAAATCGGCTGGATATAACAAAACGGGGAGACTTAAGATGGAAGTTAACTTAATTGGAACCTGACATAAAATCTCTTTTCAGCACGCATCAAGCGCAAAGATCTCACTAAAATATCTATCTATCTATCTATCTATCTATCTATCTATCTATCTATCTATCTATCTATCTATCTATCTATCTATCTATCTATCTATCTATCTATCTATCTATCTATCTATCTATCTATCTATCTATCTGTCTGTCTGTCTGTCTGTCTGTCTGTCTGTCTGTCTGTCTGTCTGTCTGTCTGTCTGTCTGTCTGTCTGTCTGTCTGTCTGTCTGTCTGTCTGTCTGTCTGTCTGTCTGTCCCGGCCCGGCTTCACCCAGTCCCTAGTGGGGAGCATCTCATTTAATTCATATAAGTAGTCATATAAGCTCCCGTTCCCGACTGTCTGTCTGTCTGTCTGTCTGTCTGTCTGTCTGTCTGTCTGTCTGTCTGTCGGTCGGTCGGTCGGTCGGTCGGTCGGTCTGTCGGTCGGTCGGTCGGTCGGTCGGTCTGTCTGTCTGTCTGTCTGTCTGTCTGTCTGTCTGTCTGCCTGTCTGTCTGTCTGTCTGTCTGTCTGTCTCTCTGTCTCTCTGTCTGTCTGCTCCGGCCCAGCTTCGCCAATCCCCTGGTGGTGAGCATCACATTTAATTCATATAAGTAGTCATATAAGTTGCCGTTCCCGACTGTCTGTCTGTCTGTCTGTCTGTCTGTCTGTCTGTCTGTCTGTCTGTCTGTCTGTCTGTCTGTCTGTCCCGGCCCGGCTTCACCCAGTCCCTGGTGGGGAGCATCTCATTTAATTCATATAAGTAGTCATATAAGCTCCCGTTCCCGTTCCCGACTGTCTGTCTGTCTGTCTGTCTGTCTGTCTGTCTGTCTGTCTGTCTGTCTGTCTGTCTGTCTGTCTGTCTATCTGTCTGTCTGTCGGTCGGTCGGTCTGTCGGTCGTTCTGTCTGTCTGTCTGTCTGTCTGTCTGTCTGTCTGTCTGTCTGTCTGTCTGTCTGTCTGTCTGTCTGTCTGTCTGTCTGATCCGGCCCGGCTTTGCCCATCCCCTGGTGGTGAGCATCACATTTAATTCATATAAGTAGTCATATAAGTTGCTGTTCCCGACTGTCTGTCTGTCTGTCTGTCTGTCTGTCTGTCTGTCTGTCTGTCTGTCTGTCTGTCTGTCTGTCTGTCTGTCTGTCTGTCTGTCTGTCTGTCTGTCTACCTGAGCCTCCCCGGCTTCGCCCAGCTCCCGGCGGGGAGCGTCTCATTAAATTCATATAACAAAAAACAAAACAAGAACCTTACTTAAGAATGTCCTTCCACACACCATGTGTTCTCTTTCACATCGCACACAATGTCCTTTTAGTATTTTAACAGGCGTGCTGCGTGTATGGTATTTGTGTAGGTCTGTTTAACAGGGCGTTCAAACATCAAATGGCATATTTACATAGTATGGCTAGTAGTATGCATAAAGTATGGAAAAAAAATGTCCTTCCACACCCCATGTGTTCTCTTTCACTACCCACAACATTGAATGAAAATCCCGATGTTGACCGCACACGCGGCCAACCTTTTTTTTTTAAAACAAAACCAAAATAAAGCATATACACATTTCATGCAAGTGCGAATTGTGTTTGAAAGTTTTTTTAAAACAAAAACAAAATAAAGCATATACACATATTATGCAAGTGCGAATTATGTACTGACCTTCTACCGGCCAAGCGAACGGAAAAAACAAATCCAGCGGTTAATTCAAAAGTTTCTCTCCCAAATTAGTACAGAAATAAAATTCTAACTTATCTAAATTATGTTTAATAGGAAACTGTTATTTAATCACCTACATGACTGTAGATAACTTCTTTAAACATAAAATATGAGTTAGAAAATTTCACTGTTTAAATAGATGCATTATTTTTATGAAAACTTTGAAAATGCCTCAACGATTTTATCATTATATATTATAACGCATATGCCTGTAGATAACTGTAGCAAAATGGTCCACCTATTTGAGAAATATGCAACAATTATTTTAATTGCAATTACATAGCTATGATATTAAAAGTTATGCCCCTTGAAATAACTTTTTTAAGTTAAGTCCTCTCGCTGTATATAAATTATAAAGTAATAACGAAATAAAATAATAGCGCAGAAATAAAATACATACAGAGAAACGGACAGACATACATTGTATTATATATATATATATATATATATATATATATATATATATATATATATATATATATATATATATATATATAACTCTTTTACATGCCTTGGAGTGTGTTGGGTAAATGGTTAGCTTGTATCTCGTTAGCTAAATCTCGTTAGCTTGTAGGTCAGTCAGCACCTGACTGGTAATGTGGTCAGTGCCATACCGGCCGCATATCAGTTTCCAGTGCATTTTCCTGGCGATCATTTTTGGCTGAGTTGATGTTTGAGCTCAAATCAATTTTATAAATTCGCTTCGGCAGGGATTCGAACACATAACTAACGGACCGGTAGACAAACTTGCTAGCCGCTGTGCCACAGGGGCTCCCAAGGCAATAATGGTAAAGTCATAAAAAATAACGAAACGTAGGCGGTACTCTTTACAGGAACAGGATGACTAGTAACAGAATGGAGACGCGGCAAAAGCCTTTATCAAAACAGACATAACAAATACACACACCGATAAAACTACATGAAAAAAACTACACGTAAGTATAACTATAAAACTTACTCATCTTTAGCCTTGTTGTGGCCTAGACACTGTTTCATGACATCCACTTGTATGATTCCAACAAAGCGACCAAACCGAAGTCATATTATGGACGAGACAGCCAGTTATTTGGGGTAGGTACTGCGCAGCCGGGATTTATCGCTGGTCGTTAGGTGGCCAGTGCTTTGTAGAGCGTTGCCGTCATCTCTACCCACCGGAAAGATTATCGTTCTCATGCTATTCCTCCTCCTCATGCACCCTCATGCCCTCATGTCTGCCTGTCATTGTTTCCAACTTCCAGCTGATCGACGCTTGCCCATTTTTTTCTGAAGACATGCTCTCCATCAATGTTCTTTCTAAGCTATTCAAGCGTTTAATATGGCCAGAGTATTTCAGTTCCTGAGACATGCTGATGTTTATGAGCCAGTGTTCTCGGTGTCCAGATCTTGTAGAATGTCAGTATTTTAAAAATCTTTTTCCCTTATGATATTCTAACTGCCTATTTTTCTACCATTTGAGCTGAAAAGACCCAATGCTATTCTTTAGTGATTGTGAAATGATCCGTAGCACACATGCGCATGTTGCTACCGGAAAGAAGCTTTTTCTAAAAAAAAAAAAAAAAAATTACTTTAACTTGTTTGCTGTTCTTGTGACAAACATTTGTAACATGTTTAACCTCTGCATTGTTTATTGTGATCTTCAGTTGGCAAATTGTCGCTATTAAATTCAGTAAAGGCTTTTTCTTTCGTTTTTCTCCTGGCTAAAAGTTAGTTGCAAGTAGTTTGCAGGTCGTTGCAATCAACCTTAACATTTAGTTGCTGTTTGTGATTTACCAGGCAATTTACTTCAGGAGTTTACCATTGCTTTTCTGAGCGACCTGGCGTTTACATAATCGCTCGGGTTGATTTTGAAACCTTGACTCGGTATCTCGAGGAAATATCAAACCGCGCGTCTCACTATCCCCTAAGTCACGGTGCCGGTGTCACCCCTAGTTTGTAGCGAAGCGGTTACGGACGCAATTCTTAATCCCGCATACCGTATACGAAACACAGCTGCGGGAGATTTGGCAGCAGACCGTCTTGCATTGGTATGAGTGCCGGTCGTTCAGAAAGCAAAGGCAAACTACTGAAAGTAAACTTGCCAAGAAATCACGAACAGCCAACAATTTTTGGGGTTGACCGCGAGGTCCTGTAAAGGATATGGAACTGACATTTTTATCCTTTTTAAATGTTTCGCACATATCTATGTACTACATGAATACAACATACAAAAAATTAAATAATGGGACTAAATAATTTACAACTTCAATTATATCTGAGCATTGAAAGATACAGAACATCTACCATCATATATTGAAAAAAAAACCAGTGTCCTGCATGAATTAAATCGTTAGGCACAATTATTTTAAGACATTTCGCCATCCGTCCAAAGTGTTGATGTTTCATTAAAGGCTTTAATGGTTAAAGCAAACATACAGCTGTTTTACAAGCAGCTATTTTACAATGAACCCAGGCATCTAGTTTAATAGACCATTATCTTTGTATCAGCCTTGGTCATGTAGTAACTGTTGATACTGTGGTTATGGGTTCATATCCTGTTTCAATCCAATCCACTCTAAATTTTGAGAAGAATGTACCGGTCCCGTTCAACTGTCGATACTCTCGATTGGTTATAATTAGGGCCCTTATGGTATTCCTTTCTCTGCATGATAAGATGGGGTTGCGTATTTTGGCTTCCTGGATTCTAGAAGTGACTATTTTTATGTACATGACAACATGGCACCAGTATCCAACAAGACCCAGTCAATGAGTATCAGCAGGGTAAAGACAGCTGGCGTGATAATGACCTTCTCGTCCATCGAATTCGGAGTTGTTTGAATATTATTAGTCTAGCATAGCAGCTTGAAGCTCGCATGCTGTATAGGTGATCTTGGGATCAACCACATAGGGGCGGTGTCAAGTTTCTAATACTTACCCGGACTCAAAGATCGATGCAGTCTGATATTGGTACCAGGAAATGTTTTCAGTAGTAAAGGCAGTCGGCGTGATAAGACTATATCACTCACATAGTGTCGATTGGTCTATACAAAATATGGTTCTAGCTCTATATATGCCTATTGCGCCTTTGGATGTAAACGAGACCTTTATATTTATACCTATGCAACATCGAAACCCTTTATACCACATATTATGGGAAAGGGGTCTTAATTTTAACTTTGAAGTATATGTATATAGTCTATTCGTTTATCTATGTTTGCCTATCAGTGGATGTAAGTCTCACAAGACCATCCTCCATATGTTGCTGGAGGTTGTAATAGAAATGAGTGAAGGAAGTGGCCAGCAGGCGCCACGGAAGTAGAAATTCAGCAATTAATTTATTACTACTCTCGTCAAAGCGATGTGATTATCTTTACCGGTGGCTTTGTAATAAGAGGCAAAAAAAGAAAAGGTGCCTGGTGATTCATAGAAAATTCCAATGGCCAATGTTTAATAAAGGAGATCTTGGCATATGACACCAAAACCTCAAGTCTGAGAATGGAGGTGGAGGCGGTTACTGTAGTTTTAACTGGTTGAAGAACAAACTGTATACGCATGTTGTGATTGTAAATAATTCACAAAGCATGTTGTCAGAGGTGAAGGCTGGCATGCTTCGTGCAGAATGGCATGCATCGTTTCAGAGGTCGCAGATTGTGAGCATTCGCTGGATCTTTCCTCCAGGACACTCTGGTGTGGTTGGAAATGTACAGGCAGACAGATTGGCTGGTGCCGCATCATTAATGGGTGTTTGATGCATGATAAGACAGATATAGTGAAAGCCCTCCGTGAGCATGTGAATAATGCAGAAGAACACGTAGACTATCATTGTCTAGAGCAGTGGTTCTCAACCTTTCTTGGCCCATGCACCCCTTCACCATATGTTAAGAATGCCATACCCCTCACTTTTCTTATTTCCTCTCTATAAATCCCCCTACCCCCGCCCATACACAGTATACGTAAAAATGGAAGTTAAATTTAATAACACGTACTAGAACATACTAGACGTTTACATAAAATGTGATGTGCGGATCAGCTTACGTTAAAAGAAGAATTTTAGAAGGGCGAGAAGTACAGAGCCGTAAAGTATGGAGGGAAAAAACAATATCAAGTAATCGGTTCTTGTATTAAAGCGATCCTGAAATAATCTTAATTTCCCCCCCCCCCCCCCCGGAACCCAAAAATTCCCCACCAGTTGAGAACCACTGGTCCAGAGAAAATTCACCAGTAAGGGGTGGTCAAAAGATCTGGTCGACAATCGTCCCTCGGGGGTAAAGCAAGACGGACATATAATCAGATTGCAACGGGCACCATTAGTATTGAAACTCTTCGCTACCTGTTGCAGATGAGGACTGAGCCTTCATTGGAATGCCCCGAGTGCAATAACGTCGGTTTTTTGACTCAACTCAACTTAGCTGAAGAGAAGTGGACAGTTCCAGGTACTGTGCGATTATCTAATCTAGGGTCTGTTTCACCATTATGATTTTTTTCTTTTGCTTTAGTTGGCTTTGAGCTCAAGCATCGTCGACACACGTGCTACTTCTACTATCGCACATAAATGATTTTTATGTATGGGTTAGCTTTCCCTATTGCCAGTGTCCCTTCCCATCAGGCGAGCCCACTCTGACTTCATAGGTTTCTTGTAATTTACGTCTCTAAGTCAAGGATGGGGAGTCAACATTTTAGAAGTTCCTTATTATGAAGCTTTAGTAGGTATGTGAAGCACTAAGGCCGTGACATGTTTCTACTCCTCAATGCACAGAGGATCAGGTGGTCAGTCTTTCCTTCGCGTAAAGAACGGCGAGTGCAGACAACGAATCCACATCCCACCGGGCTTATGTTATTGCCGTCGTATCGCCCTAGCCATTGCAACAACGTGCCCGCTAACAATGAATGAGCGTGATGAGAAACGTAGAGAGGCATCCGAGATGTAGTTCATCGATACATAACAAGAGCTAGCTGGATTGCAACATTGTCAAACGAATAACGTTTGGAAAATATAACAGAACAAAGAAGACTTCTTAAATTAATCAAAAGCGAAGATTCGCATGGCTAGGCCACACCTAAAGCAGGAACTGTCAACTGTCACTGCCATCTACTGCCTATAGTACCTTGCAGTGCTACTCTTACCTTTATATGGATACCAAGGCAAGACGGTTTGCTTCCATATCGCCCGCAGCTGCGTTTCGAGCGCATTGCGCGGGATTACAAATTGCATTTGTAACCGTTTCCCCACAAAGCCGACGGATGGGAAAATACTGAAAGATATAATACTTGCAGCACATGAGAAAGAGGTAAACCACGATATCAATGTATAACATTGACACGCAAAGACATATCAGTGCAGGCATACACGGGATTAAATATAAAGGCACACAACTTGAAAGCAAGCTCGTTGTGTAATGGTTATAACGTTACGCTAACATTTGCATGAGTGGGGGTGAACGAGCGTCGAACTCAGCTCTCGAAATTCGCTAGGGAGATGAAAGACTGGCCATCCATTCCTCAATGTACTCAGGCCTACACAGTGTGATGTTCCGAACACTTCACATACCCAATGTAAGTCATGTTACGGAACTTCTGGTTCTCATGGTGTATTGCATAAGGCATGCGGCTATAGAATGGAATGATTAGGAAGCTTTAGGTCCAGCCGATAGACTGATATACTAGTTGATGTGAAGATGATCATGATGGTGATGTTGATCATGATGTTGATGATTATGATGATATCAGTCATTAAAATGAGATGAAGCCAAAATGAAACTGAATCCATAAGCAAGTTGTTTATGAATGTAACAACAAAGATGATGATATTGATTATTATTATGATGATGATCGCACTAACTGAAATGAGACGAAGAGAAGATGAAACTGAATCCATATGTAAGTTGTTTTTGAATATAACAACTACTGCCTCGAAGCGCGGGCACATAGTGGTAAATGCGCTTGCCGACCACGAATGTGGTATGATTCAATCCTAAGCAGTGAGAGATTGATTTTGACAAATCAGATCAGCTCTAGGCTCTAACCATCTTCACAACGAGCGAGCTGATCGGTTTGGCGAACATGGCGATGATCGAGTTTGGAAGAGCAATGGGTGGGCCAGACATCTCCAACGACATAGGAGGCGCACGACGAACAGATGACTTTAAAACCACTTGGGAATCTGCTTCCTTGCCCAGAGTTAGGGAGATGGGAGTGAGGTGGGAAGCCGCTAGACATGAACATTTTGTCAAGAGTACAAGATATTTGATTAACCAAAATATAAATGGTACGATCAGTCGATATACAACTTTACCCATTTAAAGATCCGAGTACTGCAGCACTGTTGTACGATAATGCCACGCCACACACCGAAAAAACGCACCATTGATACGACTGTAGAAATTGGCTGGACATTGTTACCACATTCCCCCATAAGTCCCGAATTAGCACCTTCTGACTTCCATCTGTTTGGACCACTGAAAGAAGATCTTCGCTGACATCAATTTTAGGACACCAAGACTGTAGACCCCGAGGTAGACCAAGAAGGCGGTGGAGAGATAATACATATACAGATCTACAAGCACTTGGAATCAACGACTGGCAAGAGAAGGTCCACCAGAGAGACGAATGGAGACGGATTGTATCTGCAGCAAAGAACCTCAATGGCTCGGAACGCTGAAGAAGAAGAAGTAGACACTTAAATGCACCTTACGCCGGTGATTTAGGAAAAAAAGGACACGAATTTTTATCGCGCGGGGTTACATGCCCTTGTGAGAAGATGGACAAAAACTATAACGACTAACGGAGACTACACTGAGAAATAAATTCTTGAAGTACAGACTTAGGGATTCATTTCAATGTGAATTTTATCTTTTTTTTCTTCTTCTTTTTCTTCCCTATTGAATGGAATTACAAATTACGAGGCATTACTTATTGACCGCCCCTCGTACACTTTGGCGGAGATGTTAAGGAAGAGATAGGAGTACCTATGAACCTATCCGGTGTGAAATGATGACCAACATCACTAATCACCAATCATCCTCGCAAATAGATACTGAATAATTGTCAGCAAAATTATATTTAAATAACGAATTATTATTCAAATTATTCAAATTCACTTTGGGAAAAAAGATTGTTTTGATTTTCTTAAACGTCGCCCCCCAACACAACCTTGAAGAGATTAGATGGATTACTCAATCTGAAGTGTATGTGTATATTTCAGCTTGAAGGATTTATCTAATTACTTTATATGTTATGTAAATTAACATATTTACGTGTTATGTGATTTTAGGAGCAGCTGGCCGAGCGGCTAGAACGCCGGACTCTCCTTCGGGAGACCCGGGTTCAACCCCTCGGTAAGGTGTGGGAGTTTTTTCTGTCGGGGGCAAAAAGAAAATCCTAACCTGCACAGTTCGCGGCGACTGCACTAGCCTTTATTCCTCAGGCTCAAAGACCCCCCTCTGCCATACACCGCAAGGTACTATATTGGCAGTAAATGACAGTGACAGTTATGTGAATTCTGCAATATGTATCTGACTAGATGCAGCGGTTTTAGTTATTCAAATTTACTACGGGAAAACATTGTTTTAATTTTCTGAAAATTATGTTTCTTCTTCTGTTTCCTCTGCCTTTTATATGAGAGTGGAGCTTAGGCCTCAACCAACTCTCGCCAAGCCTTCTTCTTGTACATGATCAAATGGATTTTGCAGCGTCCGTATTGTTCAATGAGAGATATTAACTTATTTAGTTATTTGTGTATTACCGTATTCTTCTCCGTTGTTTTTATGTTATTTCATAATGCTAAGACTAATAACTATAAAAATACTTTATTAAGAGATACTACAAGAACTCTATTAAAACAAAGCCAACAAAAGAGAAAGAATGTCATATCTCAATAAAACAAGCACAATTAAGTAATAAGCAAAAATTGCAATGGACATAATAATAATAATAATAATAACAATGATACCATGTTTTAAATAATACCATCATAATGAGATGCAATACTTGTAGCTTTTTGTTTTACAAACTATAGAAGAACAAAGAGGTCGACAATTTTATGAATTCATGCACAAATTGCAATATTATTTTTAACCGTTCCTGTAATAAAAACAATGCAATCGATACTGAATCATAAAATAACAGAAATAAATTAACTTGTTTTCCTTGCTTGTTTAAATCACCTCCATAAAATTGTCGTTCTAGTTTTGAAAATGAAAAAGCAAAAAGAAAATTCAAAGCTTGAAAATGAACATTAAACCTGATATTGAAGTCAAAAGAAAAATCGATTATAAAAGAGGAAATAGCTAATGGGAAGACAATCAATCAGGTGAAAAACATGCCGGGGGTTTGAAAAGACATAACGACAAACCGATTTTTTGAGGTCTTAAGTTATTATTGACTGAGTTTCTGGCCCCTGGTATAAAATTTATTTCAGGTACTTCAGATCCTAGACAAATCTGGCGTTTCAAATGTGAAAGTTCATTTGAAAATGTAATTATGCAGTGCATCGATGTATAGACCTGTTCAAGAAGACGATCATGAGATGACACTCTAAATTGCTTTTGAACATTCAGATAAATACATAAATATTAAACCATTGCTATTGCATGCTGGTTTTTATGTGGTACTGATAGATTATCAAAACAATCGACTGCAGAATACATATATGTCTATTCATGCATGGCGTCTTACATTCGGCCCTTCCAATCACTCATCTTTCTTTCATCAACAGTGCATAGGAAAACACATTGTCACATGAATTTTGTAAACATAAATAATGCATATTACTATGTTATGAGACACATCCACCACCCACCCACACATCCCCCATTCACTCCAACTCCCCAACCAACCACACACATAATCCACACACACATACATGCCCCCACCCATCCACCACATCCCTACACCTACACATCTCCCCACCCACACACACCTCTCACCCACCACACATCCCATCCACCTACACCCCAGGCACATATACATCCCCCACCCACCCACACAATCCCACCCCGCCCACCCACACATTCTGAGCCAACCCACACACATCACGAATCCACCCACACACACATCCCCGATCCCCCAACCTACTATTATGATCAAACTCCCACACTTTACACACACATACAGTGACGATTGTCGTGAGCATTGTCGCAAAATTGTAAAGAAAATGGAGAAAAATTGTACATATACATTTTGTAACTTAAAAATTAGTGATGCAATTCAACTCTCTCTCTCTCACTCTCTCACTCTCTCTCTCTCTCTCTCTCTCTCTCTCTCTCTCTCTCTCTCTCTCTCTCTCTCACACACACACACACACACACACACACACACATTACAGTAATGTTATATTATACATGATAAAATCAAGTGTCATACATACAAAATGATAATGTGAAAGATGAAAATACACACCTCAAAAGCTATTAATGTTCTTTTTCTAGATTTTCTAATTAACGGAATTTACACGGGCATGAAATTAATGAGCTTACTCTTTGGCATTTTCATTTCAAAAATTAAGAGATGATTAACTAGCAAAATGCGCACATCGGGTGTCCTAGGTTTTCACTCATGTAGGAGAAGCCAGAGCGTAACAGGAGTGGGTGGCGGTGGTGTAGTGATTAGACGCTCGCAAGCCGGCCCAGAGATCATAGGTTCAAATCCTCAGAAAGTGTGTGTTTAAACTTGGCTTGTGGGTTTCAGATCGACCTATCGTTACCAGATAATGTTTAGATAGTCAAACAGGCCGGCCTGATTAGATAACTTCTCCAGTCCTGAGCCGATTGATCTACTGAAACCTTCATCTTTTCTTCTTTTTCCTCTTTTTCTCTTCTACATTTTCCATTGAGACTCCTAGTGGAGTATAGTCCTACAACCACGCTTGCTAAGCCCTTTGTAGATCAGTTCATGGTTGCTTATGCGACAGCTGCATTTTATTTCTATGGTCCGAAATATAGGGTGTATTTTTAATGACTGTGCAGTGTTTGAAAATATTGCCGATCCACGGTTTGTATTTACCTATTATGTTGCATGAACTTTACAGAGGGTGAATACACACACTGCGCAATCATTAAAAATACACCCCATAGCTAAGATCAGACCAACCCTATTTTCTCCTTTTACGACATGCAGTTTTTTCCATTACGGTCTGAGATAGCCAGGCTCAATCCGACCTGTTTTAGTCTCTTTTAACTACATTTGGTGCCG
This sequence comes from Cepaea nemoralis, assembly GCA_014155875.1. Lineage (NCBI taxonomy): Eukaryota > Metazoa > Mollusca > Gastropoda > Stylommatophora > Helicidae > Cepaea > Cepaea nemoralis. Next base: position 14,953 of record JACEFZ010021636.1, read on the forward strand.
GCTACACATTTTTCTGGAGTGGAAGGAAAAGCGAGGAAAGACGCCAATCCGGTGTGGGATTTGCCATTAAGTCGGCCCTGGTCGGCACATTAGCTGGACTTCCAAAGGCTATAAACGACAGGCTCATGACCATGAAGTTGCCTCTGCTGAATGGAAGGAAGCATTGTGAGTGTCTACGCACCAACTATGACCAACGAAGATGATGTCAAGAACAAGTTCTATGAGGACCTGCACAATGTATTAACATCTGTTCCCAAAGGAGACAAACTTATACTCCTTGGGGATTTCAATGCCAGAGTAGGCACGGACACCACCTCTTGGAGTGGCATTATTGGAAAGCATGGAGTCGGAAATTGTAACAGCAATGGACTCCGCCTCCTTCAGACATGTGCCGAACATGATCTCCTGATTACGAACACAATTTTCCGTCTCCCCATGAGAAATAGGACATCGTGGATGCACCCTCGCTCGAAACACTGGCACCTCATTGACAATGTCATCGTCAGGAGGAGTGACAGACAAGACGTTCGAGTGACAAAATCCATGTGTGGTGCCGAATGTTGGACAGACCATCGTCTCATTGTCTCGAAAATGAACATCCACATCAGGCCACCACGGCGTCCTCAAGGGGCGAAAATGCAAACAAAGCTAAATGTCACCCGCCTAAACAGCAAGAAAATGCAGCAGTCGTTTGAAAATATGCTGGAAGACCGCCTCAAGCCCAATGCTGAAGCTAAACAGGATACAGAAACAGAATGGAGAGCCCTAAAGGACACAATTTACAACACTGCTATGGAAATCCTGGGTCCAGCCCCCCGAAAGCATAAAGACTGGTTTGATGAAAATTCTGAAGACATCAACCAATTGCTGGCCGAGAAACATCTTCTCCTCAAGGCACATTTGAATGACCCAAAGTCAACATAAAAAAAAAGATGCTTTCAAGAACATTCAGAGAGTAGTGCAGCAGAAACTTCGGCACATGCGGGACTCCTGGCTGAGCAGCAAAGCTGATGAAATTCAGGGCTTTGCTGACAGACACGATATGAAAAACTTCTACGACTCACTGAAAGCGGTCTATGGTCCTTCATCACCAGGCATAGTTCCCCTCCTCTGTGCAGATGGGGGAACATTGGTCACCGATAAGAAAGAAATCCTCAAACGCTGGGCAGAGCATTTCAGCAAAATCTTAAATGCAACTTCCTTCTTCGATGATGAAACCATCAACTGCCTTCCTCAAGTTCCCACCAATGAGACTATTGATGACCTGCCAAGCATAGTGGAAATAAACAAAGCCATCCAGCAACTCTCCAGCAGCAAGGCACCTGGTCCTGACTCCATCCCAGCAGAGATATACAAGGCAGGTGGGCCGGTCCTAACAGAGCAGCTTCACCAAGTCTTCACAAACCTATGGATGAACGAGACCATGCCACAAGATTTTAAGGACGCATCAATAGTCCACCTTTACAAACGTAAAGGAAACCGCCAATCCTGTGACAACCACCGAGGCATCTCCTTGCTTTCAATTGCAGGGAAGATACTCGCCAGAATTCTTCTCAATCGCCTCACAGCCCATCTCGATCAAGGTCTTCTTCCTGAGAGTCAATGTGGCTTCAGAAAAGAACGTGGAACTGTTGACATGATTTTCGCTGCAAGGCAGCTGCAAGAGAAATGTCAGGAACAGAACTGCGAAATGTTCTCCACTTTCATTGACCTTACCAAGGCTTTTGATACAGTCAGCAGAGAAGGACTGTGGAAGATTATGGCAAAATATGGCTGTCCACGAAAGTTTGTCCAAATAGTGCGGCTATTTCATGACGGCATGCAGGCAAGAGTACAGGAAAATGGTGAACTGTCTGAACCCTTTCCTGTCACCAATGGAGTGAAGCAAGGATGTGTCCTGGCACCAACACTGTTCAGCCTCATGTTTTCAGCCATGTTGATGAATGCCTTCGAGAACGACGACATTGGAATAGACATCAACTACCGTATGGATGGAAAGTTATTCAATCTCAGAAGGCTGAAAGCTAAAACCAAAATTAACAGCGGCACCGTCAGAGAGCTCCTGTTTGCTGATGATTGCGCTCTATACGCCAACTCAGAGGCGGACATGCAACATAATGTTTCAGCTTTCTCACATGCCTGTGCCAACTTTGGGCTCAATATCAACTTGGAGAAGACTGTAGTTATGTACCAGCCAGCTCCAGGGAATAATCACACTGTGCCGAATATCAAAGTGAATGATCATAGACTAAGTGTTGTGGACAAATTCACCTATCTTGGCAGCACCGTGTCACAAGCTGCCACAATCGATGACGAAGTGAATGCAAGAATCTCCAAGGCCAGTGCAGCGTTTGGCAGACTGTACAAGAATGTATGGGACAGAACTGGAATAAGCCTGCAAACAAAGCTAAACGTCTACAAAGCAGTTGTATTATCCACACTGCTATATGCTTGTGAAACCTGGACTGTTTATCAGCGACACGCTAGGAAATTAAACCACTTCCACACAGTCTGCCTAAGGAAGCTACTGAAGATTAAATGGCAAGACAAGATTCCAGACACTGAAGTCCTAGAAAGAGCATCCATGCCCAGTATCCACACTCTACTGATGAAGAATCAGATTCGCTGGGCTGGTCACTTGACTCGCATGCCAGATCACAGGCTCCCTAAACGAATTTTTTACAGCGAACTGCGTTGTGGTAAACGCTCCCAAGGTGGCCAGAGGAAACGTTTTAAAGACACTCTGAAAATTTCACTGAATGCTTTTGGAATTCATCATGACACCTGGGAGGCTGCAGCCAGAGACCGAAATTCGTGGCGTGCATCATTGCGCAAAGGTGCAGTCATATGTGAGGCAACCAGGACTGCAAGAGCTGTGAAGAAAAGGCAGGACAGAAAAACCACTGCAGGAAATCCTCCTCCAGAGACGTCAAGCATTCATTGCCCACATTGTCAAAGAACATTTCGAGCCAAAATAGGCCTTATCAGCCATCTTAGAACCCACGGCTCCACACCTTCAACCCCACTGGATGAAATGAATGGTCATCATCATTCTTGATGGACAAACAACAACAACTACATGCGCAGGTCTACAGTGTTTTGATTCCTTATTTCCCCTTCAGGGCCCCTATAACACGATGGTCACTATTATAGACCCCACTACTGCAAGCTGATAATCGTTGGCGGCTGTTATATCTTTACACCGCTGTTGCGATTTGTTTAGGCTTTTCCCTTGGCTCCTCTATCTCTTTCCATTTTGGTTGTTTTTATATTTCAATTACTCCAGTGACAGCATCTGCAGTGTCCTTGAGATGTCTGGTTGCAAATTGATCATCATAACGTATCGATCGTTCTAGGCCATTGTTTTTCCCTGTAATGTTCTGTGCGGTGATCATCGACTTTAGTCTGGGAATTCGCAATGGTGACACAAGGAAGGAAGTTAAAAGAGGAATATCTACTACTCTTCAAATACTAAAATATCTGATTACATTTTGGAGTGTGACAGATAGAACTACAAAAATTAGATTTTTGAGAGCATGCATATTTCTCATTACAACATACGCCTGTGGGACCTGGACACTAACTAAACAAACTGAAAAGTGCACACATGTCTTTGAATATAAATGTTATAGACAGGTTCTAAGAACATCTTGGATACAGAAAAGAACAAATGTTCCTGTGATTTCTTAAGATAGAAACGCACACAGTGATTGATATTCCGTGTTCCCCCGGATTTGAGTGGACGCAGTGTCGCTAAGCAACCCCACGCGCTATTTGTTAGTTTCCTTTGGCAAGATCAGTTAAGCTTAAATTACATGTTTTTTTATCTCATTTCACACAAAGATACGAATACTATTTCCTCATGTTCATTGAACTGGAGTCTGTTGAAATAAAATACATAAAACATGTGAAGGAGACGAAACCAAGCTATGCAGAATCTCAGTTAGTCTGCCTGTGTTAGTCTCATGAATCATGACATAGTGACATTCTAATATTCCTCTCAATGTGAATTCCAGTACCCGCTGTTGTCCGACCTTAGAAAGGAGAGGAAAAACTGTGCAGTACAGCCTCCATTGAGGTGGTACTATGATACTGAATCTGCAATATAGAACTGGGTCAAGAAGAAAGTCCAAACAACAACCCCACTCCAATAAATGTAAGCCTTCTTTAGGGATACAAAAGTTCATAAGTATATCTCGAAAACTGAAATATTTTCGCCACGTGTAACTCTAATGTGGTTTGTACAGAACGGTGATGAAAGGCATGGTTCCCGGAAGAAGAGGCAATGGTCGATCATTACAAATAGGGAAAACACTGCCGTTGTTTGGTGCCAGGAGAAAGTGACCAGTATAGAAGCTGGTAACATAGAACTCTTTACCCAGGTATCTAATACTTGTTATAGGTGAGCATTTCCCATCCATACATGACTGTCTGTCATAAAGTAATGGTTTGAGGTGAAATCCTAGAGGTCATCATAGTAATTATATTATTTAATCTATCGGTATTGATATAATCTAGTAGTTAAAAGGAGCTAATGTATATTGTTGTGTTAACTTATGTCTAGTTGCTTCATTTCTCCTGTTCTGTGTGTAACACCACACATATAAAAAATAAGCTCAATCGAATGTATGTTGTCGTCGGTTTATAATAATACTGACAGTTTTGGCACACCTTAACGTTAGCATCTACAATGGGACTACCTTTATCTATTCTAAACTATCGTTGTACTGGGTTACCTGTAGGTATCGACAAAAGGTAGTGGCTGCTGCTGAATTAATACTGACATATACAAACAAGGAGCTAAAGTGTCAAACTATTCGGCTAATTATCTGTATTTTTATGTTTGAAATGTCGTTTTCTGTATCACGGCTTCAGAATATCCAGACAGTTATGGAACTAGCCCTTGTACGTGTCTCACAAACCTGGTTCTCTACTATTATAGCTTTCAAATTTTATGTTGTCTAATCTCAACTTCCTTCTTCATCTGTGAGTGCCAAATAATAGTATGTGTGTTCATTTGTGTAATCGTCTTAGTGGCCTCAACGGTTCTCCCCATTTATTTCTTGTGTTTACAGGCAATTGTGGCAACATCGGCCTGGTTCTCGGTGGTTGCCCATATATTTTAATTGGGGTTCGGATTACCTTCTGTCTTCCTTTTTACTAGATCGTCCCCAGGACGGTTTCTAGAATCTTTATTGGAGATTCCGACTCAACCACACAGATGAACACACCTACAGACAGACATACAGCAATGAACAGTCAATTGGGTGAGAGTAGTCTGCTTGACATTCTCATCATCCCACATAGGTATGTCAGTGTAGTATCGAGTGTCAGTGTGTAGACCGAGGTGGTAAGACACATTCACCTGATCCTGTATGATGCCTCCTGGAGTTTCGGAATTTGACCAAGTAAAGTTCAACAGTCACTAGTCACTTGGCTTTTAGCACCATCGAAAGTCACAGCACACAGGTCCACAGCACCCAGCCACGGACCAACGGCAAACAAGCTCTCAGGAATCAGCCAAGCGTCAACAGCACACAGGCCACTGCAAACAGACAGCCGCCCACAGGATACAGCACCGGATACAGCACACCGCCAAAGTCACTCGCCCACAGGAACAGCAACCAGTAACAGTAAGGGACACTCGCAAACAGCAACATCAAAAGGGTTCCTGTAATCAAGAACAGGCCAGGTGTACACATCCACCACACCCCTGCACAATACACACTACATCAATACGCATTTACACTAACACCCTATTCATTGAGGTCAGTTCCTCCAGCTCAGGCCACAATAGTATTATTTCTGACCTTTCAGACATGTCTCACCGACTGGTTATGTTACGACACCTCGTAATTCTAACTCAAGTCCAGTAGCTTTTCATTCACTTGTCTCATCCCTAGTAAATAGTAAATATAGAGACAGGGTCCGTTCCTGTGGATGGTAACGATCATCTTTCTTGATCACAATTTGTCTCATCAGAAAAGTATATAAGCATATCAGGATACCTCAGGTAAGTACTCCATGACACCTCCAAGGTTAATGGAAGATACTCAAGCTACATTGATAACTAACCTAAAATACTGAATTAAAGATCAGACAACCAACAGAAGAGTTTTATGTTCTTATGTTTGTCGCTTTCCACCTTTCTTCCTCGGATAGCAGGATTTCTGTTGTGTGTGGGTGTATGTATATAGATAGACATCACATAAATACATTCCTTAGGTTGCCTAGGAACTGTGTCGAATCATCACCCCAAACAATCTGGTTTCGATGACAGTATAGAAACAATAGAAAGATAGACCCGCATGACAGATCCTTCCTTTCTCAGCAAAGGAAGTATGGAGTCAGACAACACTGATGAGATATCCACGCGATACATGAGTGGGTGTCGCCCCACCGCTATGCTTGCCCAAGGTTAAATCCCTAGTAGGTGCGAAGATATCTTTCCCCCTTCTGACTAAGCCCAGCTAACTAACGACAGGCCTATGGGGCGATAATAACTTCCCAGCCTCCTACATAGTTGGGTTTCACCGTAACGAGAAACGCATGTGGTTCTCGCTCGTCACATGAGTGCTTGACAAGTACTGGTTTCAACCACGCCACAAGATGATGATCGAAACATACTAATGTCAACATATAGAGCATTTTCCGGATCCCCGAGATGCCAATTATACAGCTTGCTATAGAAGCGGCCTCCCTTCTTGATGACTGGCTACCGAATGGCCTCCTCGTGTCAGGTCCGGAAGAACACACTCACGGAACCTGCCGAAAACTTCCGAGCATTACCTCACGAAAGTGAAGGCAACCCAGCTTTCCCCGAGTTTACCAGAGTGTGCGATTTACAACAGAACAGATCTACGCACACTCAGTGAGTGGCGTTATGTTTCTCGGGACCCGTGGAGTTCATGACAATCCCGATTCATAACATCTCTAGGACCCAGAAAACGGTCCTAACTCTTTTTTTTCTCTCTCGGAAATCCCCCCTCACACGCCTTAATATGTGGCCTAGCCACCAATGTGTTGTCCCGTCTGAGACGCACTTGCGTTTCGCGACAGCAATGTCTTGACAGGCAAAACCAAGTAAAATACAAGGAGTGCTTTTAAGGAATGTGCTGTGTTTGAAAATATTGCCTGTCCAGTATTCACCCTTTGTAAAGTTCATGCAACATAATAGGTAACTACAAAACTTGAACCGGCAATATTTTCAAACACTTCATCATCATCAAGTGCCGTGCCGGCTGGCGTAGGCGTTCATGGCTCTCCACAGATCTCGGTCTTTGGTGTTCTGGATCAACTCTGCTGATGATATTCCTCCATGCCACCGTCTCAATCCGTCCAGCATCATTTCTCTTGGTCTGCCTCTGCCTCTCTTCCCCTCGATCTTTCCAGTTGTCACGATGTTCTCCAATGCCTCTCTTCTCATCACATGACCAAAGAAAGCTGTTTGTCTCTTTCTTATTGTTGTATATAGTGTTCTAGTTTCATTAGCCTCTTTCAGGCAATCGTTGTTAGTTACTCTGGCAGTCCAAGGAATTCGCAACATTCGTCTTAAAAACCACATCTCTGTTGCTTCTAAGTTCTTCCTAATTTGTTCATTTACATTCCAAGATTCGCTGCCATACAGCAAAACTGGTTCTATATAGCATTTTAGCACTCTCTTTCTTACATTCATTGATAGCGACTTATTGCATAAGATACTCTTCATTTTCTGAAATGCGGCTTTTGCCTGCCCTATTCTGCTCTTAATCTCTGTTGTACATCTTCCATCCGATGTTATAAGTGCCCCTAGGTATTTAAAATTATCCACTTGGTTGAGAATTTCCCCTTCTATTTCTATGTCACATTTTGGTGTCCCCATTTTCTTTGATATCACCATTGTTACTGTTTTCTTGATATTCAAGGAGAGTCCTTTCTGTGCACTCTCTGATACTACAATGTCCAATAATTGTTGTAGGTCTGTTGCATTATCCGCCACCAATACTGTGTCATCTGCATAGCGTATATTGTTTATATTATATCCTCCGATTAGTATTCCTGGCTTCTCTTTGATCTCTCTCATTATTACTTCGCTATATAGGGAGAAGAGATCGGGTGACAAGACACACCCCTGTCGTACTCCTAGCTTTATCTGTTCGTAACTACCCTCTTTATTTCCCATTTTAATTGCTGCTACTTGGTTCCAGTATATATTCTTTATTATTCTTAAATCTTTCCTATCAATGTTGATATCTTCCAACATTTTAATCAGCTCATCATGTTTTACTTTATCAAATGCCTTAGTATAATCTATGAACCATAAATATGTGTCCCTCTGTTTCTCTATTGACCTTTCTATTAGTTTTCGTAATATATATATTTCATTGTTTGTACCCATTCCTTCCATAAAACCGTACTGTTCTTCACTAATTTCCATGTTTATTTTCTTTCTTGTTCTTCTCATTATAATTCTGAGTAGAAGCTTAGTGACATGGTTTATGAGGTTAATTGTACGAAAATCATCTTTACATTCAATTGCTCCTGGTCTCTTCGGTATTGCTATAAATACAGATTTTACCATATCGCTCGGTAAATATCCACTGTTGTAAATATCATTTAGCATTTTGGTTAATATATCTACCCCAAATTCTCCCAATACTTCTGATTCTTCTACTGTGATTTCATCTGGCCCAGCTGTTTTTCCTTTTTTCATATGTTTCATAGCGTCAGCGACTTCTTCTTTTAGAATAGGTGGGCCTTCTAAGTTACTTTCTTCTGTTAATTCTTCCCTTTCTCTATTATATAATTCTCTATATATATTCTCAATTCCACCTCTTCATTATAGCACCTTCCCTCCAATAATATCTTTCCTGTTTTTGATTTCAAACACCCTGTATTTATTCTTATTTTTCTTCCTGTAGAGCTCACTGATTTGTCTGTGCATACTTTTTTTCATTTTTAATGGAATTTAATTCAATTTGTTTGCATTGCTCGTTTAACCAACTTTCTTTTGCCTTCACACATTAATCTCTTATTTCTTTATTTATCTTTGCATACTCTTGTTTATCATTTTTATTCTGTTTCCTTTTGTCCATCAGCATTAAGATTTCTTCATTCATGCATTTTTTTCTTAGCTTTTTGGCTTCTCTCAGGTAATATTTCTTTGCTAGTTTGATGAATGGAGTCCCTTAACATTTCCCATTGATCATTTATACTCTGTATGTTAGCTATTGCATTGTACCTATTTTTCACAGTCACTCTGTATTGTTCTTGAATTTCTTTATCTACTTTCAGAACCTCTTTATTAAATCTCAGGTTCTTAACCATTTTTTCCCTCTCTTTAATCTTACTTTTATTTGTCCACAAGAAATGCAGCCTGTATTATTGAGTACTCCACCTATCGAGCACCGATGAATCTATACAACATGAGGCTAATACCACATGCCTAGTACGTCTCAATGGGCTTGAAATGAAGTTCCTAATTGCCTAGAAGCTTTCCACCCACTTCACTACAACGGCTCACACTTTCTATTAAAACTAGTTAGTTGCATGTCGTTTACAGGACGTCTCAACCAATCTGAGCATTTACTGGCTATATGCCGTTTTCTCGTCAATTTTACGTTCTGTAGTTTGCTATTGTTTTCTAAACGGCCAACGCTCATGCTTTTGTGAAATTCAACGTAAAGCGATCTGACACAAAATAGACTTCTGCTGATCTCGACCGTAGTATGGCGGGACTATAAAACTGCGTTCACTAACCCAAGCCACATATATCGACATTCTACTTATACTTTCCCAAGAATAACAACAAGCGCTCGACATGGTGTAATGGGAAGGACGTTACGCTGATTATGGCAAGAGCAATGAGGGTTTTATGTCAGCTCTAGTTCGCTATGGGAGGGAGAGGTTGGCTATCTCTATTCATCTGCGCACACATACCGACAAAATGTGATGGATCTAACTCTTCACTTACCCACATCTCACATCCGGTTCCTCCAACGGGACTCACTCTCCCCTTCTCCCCCTCTCCCCCTTTAAAACAAATTATTTTTAAAGTGTAAACATTTCATTTAAGAATTGTATGAACTGTCTGAGGTTAAAGCAATCACTCACTACATGTTTAAACGAGCCAGGAGTTCACGCTCGCACACCAGACACCATTAGCGTGTATCTTTATCTCTTGATTTTCCAGAATCTGTCGGAAGGTCACCTATGATTATCATTTATCAGACGCTTTGGCACTAGGCAATATTTACTCAAACTGTTAAAGGCGTAGTTGTTATCTGCTCGGCAAGTAATGATTCGTCAAGTTTCAAACTCAATGACCCATTCGTTTTATGGCAGCAGATAAAATGTACGAAAACTGCATATTTTCGTGGGGGACATGGTAGGGCAGTGGCTAGCACAGAGGTCGTGTGTTCGAATCTCTTTCGAGGCGGGAATTTTGTGGCAGAACTGAGACGTATTTTGTAGTTGTATGGGTCAATCGGCACTGGATGAGTGATGAGGTCAGCTGTTACTTCCCAAAGGATGACATGGAAGTACAAATCAAGTTTTAAAGATACCTCCGCTTCGAGGTGGGTTTGGATTCGAACACATGATCGCTGAGCTGACAGGCATGTGCTCTAGTCACTTCCTCCACCTTCATTGTCATCATCCAGTGCCTTGCGGACCGGCGTGGGCGGTTATGCTTCTCCCGCACCTGGCGATCTCCGACGACATGGATCAATTCATGTATTGATTTCCTTTCATGTCATGACATAACACTGTCAAGAATGTGCTACCTCTGCCTTCCTCCTCTCTTTCCACAAACCTTTTCAGTTTGTTGCATGTTTCAGTTTGTTGCATGTTTCAGTTTGTTGCATGTTTCAGTTTGTTGCATGTTTCAGTTTGTTGCATGTTTCAGTTTGTTGCATGTTTCAGTTTGTTGCATGTTTCAGTTTGTTGCATGTTTCAGTTTGTTGTCTTCTCATTATGTAGCCACAATATGACGACTGTCTATTTCTGATATTTGTGATACATGTCTTGTAACTTTCATGAAAATGTCCACATTACTTAATGTGGAAGTCCAAAAAATGTTCAGCATTCTTCTTCTATAAAACCACATCTTCAAGGCTTCTAAGGATATTTTTTCGCTTGTTTACTAATTGTTCAGGATTCGCAGCCGAATGTTAAAACTGGTTCTATGTAACATCCATTGCAGAATACGTTACACACCTATTGTAATGTTCCGTTGTCTTCATCTGTAAATCATTAATCATGTCTGGAAACTGTAAAACATAAGCAAATCTAAAAAATAATAAGTAAGTAAGTAAAGGAAGCGTCTTAAGCCCCAATGGGCATACGATACAAGACCCGTCATCAAACAGAGCGACTTTATTTCCCTTAGTATTTTGGTACCATTTTAGGTTGTAGCTTCTTGGAAGCCCAGGTCAATTGAGGAAAAAATATTAATCCCTCCCAATGCGGATGGGCCGGTCTCTCTGGCCGAGGGGTTACACCACTTTCTCCGTAATCCCGTTTATCACGCAGAGTCTCGTAGCGGGCGAGAACTGGGAGCGGTTCGTCCCCCGCTGGTGACTTGCGGGATAACTGAGCCGAACGCTCAGTAAGCAATGGCAAACTACTGAGCGTAATCTTGCCAAGAAATCAACATACAGCTGAAAGATGCTGGTGTTGAAAGCGATGTCCTGTAAAGGATATATATATATATATATATATATATATATATATATATATATATATATATATATATATATATATATATATATATATATATATATATATATTACATTGGCACCTTGCCGTCTTGACAGACGATAGTTTGTGTTTTAAAAAGGCATAATAACTTATAACTTTTACCCATGGCGGTAGCGAATGTGACTGGTAAGGCCAATTTGCGCTGTAAATGTCCGTTCACAGAGGGATTACCTTTATGAAAGATGCTGCTGTTGACAGCGATGTCCTGTAAAAGGATATGCGAATTTGTAAAATAAAAAATGCGGATTGGACACGTGACCACAAGACCACCAAGCAAACGTCTACTACTGCACTACGGCGGCTCACTTCATAACAAAAATATAGTATCTGTCCTATTTTCCAGTAATGATTCGCGTTATAGAGATAGAAATGAGAAATTAAGAGAAGTTAAGTTGCTCCTTCCCTGGGCTAGCCTATGGGACATCCTTGAGCACGGCAGAGTACTCATGTAGCCCTCTGATCAGGGTCATGTGAAACCATGGATGTAGGTGGTGGATTGAGTTAAACAGCAGCCGACAGATAGGTGTTGATTATGGTTTCTAATTTCACGATAATATGCGGTGGATCTCTATTTGGAGACGATGGTTACCATCATAGAGCAGTATGGTCACTGATAAGAAGGAAAGCAATGGCAAACTACCTTCTTTACAGATGGCTAGAACCTCATGTTTCGCCAATTCATAGAGAAATAGAGAAACGGCGTAAATGGGCTCTCCTTAGGAATAGCCTCGTCCAGTAGGTAGGCAAAAACACAGAGCTGATCCACGACTGTGGTGATCGTGTGAGATGGCGGAACATGACCACCCACG
>JACEFZ010021636.1:32500-117500 GCA_014155875.1 Cepaea nemoralis
ACTTTGCGATGAACCCAGGGAAGGCAATTTTCAGTAGTTTGCCACTACTTTCTGAACGAGAAGTCAACGCTTAAGTTCAACTTAATACTGGTGTTGGGGTTGAACCGTCTACCCCGACATGTGCCTTCCGGAATTTTAAGAACGACCACTTACTACTGCTGCTTTGTTTTTAGAGACATTTACATGGATGCCAGAGTGCAAACAAGGGAGAAATTGAAAACGGTAACTTTTCAGGGACTTTGTGTTATGATAAAAGGAAACCACATATCCGCTTGAAATCGTTTTCTTCTGTTTTCATCTGTGCAGGAGAAAAGGTCACACCTAGTTATGAATGTTAAAATTCAGTGCGTTAGACTTCTGCATACCTTTCCGTAAGGTCTACTACCCCTAGACAGATTCAATCCAAGGTAACGGGTTAAATCTACCCCTGGGTAGGTTTCTACTTTTGTTAATACTTTTGCCACACTAGGGACTTTACGGTCTACTCTTTGCAATTTCCAACTGCCGTGGGATTTTTAACGCGCATAACTTGAAAAGTCCTCGATTTCCAACTGCCAAGGTTGTTTTTAGCGTGCGCAACAATACTCACGGGCGTCCGATCTCACTTACAGAGACCACGGGAAATTTTGTTACTAGAAGTCTGCGTGAAAAAATCCCGTACCTTCTGTTTCTCGCCTTTATCCATTAAGGCTGGGTACACGATATCACTACCCATGAGAACAGGGCGACCAGTTATGTCAATAGATGCCAATGATTCTCGGGAGAATTTCTAGTCCTATACAGGAACACATTCCTGTAATCTCTGAGCCTGCGGCTGAGACTACAACCTCTAAGCCACGGCTACCCCCGAACTACTTTAAATAATAATACCAAATGTGTTCCTGGACATACTTTAATTGCACTTCACTCGAAACTTTTTGCTTCGTAAATATCTCTAAGCCACTGTGGCGGGGAGAAGTTAGCTGCTTCTTTTCCTCCGCAAGCCTACTGGACACCCTCGGTCAAGGTGGGGTGAGTACCCGTTTATGCCCCCCCCCCGATCAAGGTTAAGTGAACCATGAGTACAGGTGGTGGATGAAGTTGAGGAGCAGCCAACGGATAGTTGTAGGGTATGGTCTTCAATTTCACGAGGGTAGGCATGGGATCTCTTTTTGGAGACAATGGCTACGGTCATCGACCAGTATGGTCACTAGTAAAAAGGAAAGAAATGGCAAACTATGTTCTTCAGCGATGCCAAGACAATCATGTTTCGTTATTTATAGATGGCGAAACAAGACGACACACGGATGTGGACATGGTACATAATGATGAAGGCACTGTCGGACCCGTTTTGAGTGCCAACTACTTACGGATGTGTTTGTTTTTTCTGAGTCGGATAAAATGAAAGCTCTATACTGAGTGGGACAGACAGAACTACAAAAATTAGATTTTTAAGAGCATGCATCTTTCCCATTGCAACATACGCCTGTGAGACCTGGACACTTACTAAACAAGCTGAGTAGCGTATAAATGCTTTTGAATATAAATGTTATAGATGGGTTCTAAGAATATCTTCGGTAAAGAAAAGAACAAATGCATCCATACTTCAAGAGCTGAATATTGAAGAGGGTTGGCTATTAAAGACGATAAAACAAAGACAATTGATATATTTTGGTCACTTGAAATGTCATGAAAGTTTGGAGAGAACAATAAAGGAGGGGTGTATGCCTGGGAAGAGAGAAAGAGGAAGGCCAAAAGGAAGATGGGTGCAGGATGTGGCGGATGATCTCCAAATGGGTGTATCGGACGCGGGACATATTGCTAGTGATCGAGAAGTTTTCCGGAAAGTTGTTATGGGAGCGAGGTTCTGCAAAGGACATGCTACTGAATGAATAATATGTAATATATATATATATATATATATATATATATATATATATATATCAACACAGGAGTTGATGAACACTAGAATGTATTAAGTACGGAGCCGTTTTATACGCCTTTTACCCAGCTCCGCCACCTCGTTGATCATCCACGATAGCTGCTTGGGCAAACCCGCCTTTAATATGCTGCCTAAGACACACAAACCTGGTAACCCAGGCAGACCTATCGTCTCGGCCTGCTCTTGCCCTACAGAACGGATTTCAGAGTTTCTGGACAGCATGTTTCAGCCGTTGGTTGCCAGCCTCCCTTCGTATATCAAAGACACCAACCACGCTATCTCCATCTTCGATTCCATCAGTTTCACTAACCCTTCTCAGTATCACATCTTCACTTTAGATGTGACTTCACTCTACACTTCCATTCCTCACTCTGACGGCCTTAAAGCCTTAGAATTTTTCTTGGAGAAAAGGCTTAATCCCTCGATAGCCACTGGACCATTACTGCGTCTTGCGGAGTTAGTCCTCAACCTCAACTCGTTTGAGTTCAATGGGGACTACTTCGACCAGATCAGCGGTGTGGCCATGGGTACTAAGATGGGTCCCAGTTATGCCTGCCTCTTCATGGGCTATCTGGAGCACCAGGTATGGAATCAGTACACCGGTAGGCTCCCGGAGCTCTACAGGAGGTACATTGACGACTGCTTTGGTGTCTCGGACATGCCCTTGCCTGACCTACAGAACTTCATTGCCTTTTTTTCAGACTTCCATCCCAGCATCAAACTTACCTCCACCATTTCTTCGTCGGCTGTCAATTTCTTAGACCTCACAGTCTCTTTAGGTTCCGCTGGTCTATGCACGAGGGTTTATTATAAACCAACTGACTCGCACTCATTCCTTCTCTATACCTCCTCCCACCCTCCCTCGTGCAAACGTTCTATTCCTTTCTCCCAACTGTTACGTCTCCGACGACTTTGTCAGGATAACAACGACTTCCATCAAAAAGCCCACGAGATGCTTGATTTCTTTCGCCTTCGTGGCTATCCTGATAATGTTCTATCTACAGCTCTCCACCGCTGCCAATCTATCAGTCGCACTGAGGCTCTCTCCTCCAGGCCGAAACCACGAAACAATAGACCTGTCCTCTCACTTACTTATCACCCCCACAATATTGCTGCCAAGAATATCCTTTTTAAACATCTATCCATTCTCCGGGCGGAATCGACCACTCGTGATGTCTTCTCAGAGGCTCCTCTAGTGGCATATAAGCGGGATCGTAACCTCAAAGATGTGCTGGTCCATAGCAGGCTACCCCAACCTCACCAGTCTCTTCCTGGCACGGTGGCGTGTCTTCGATCGGTTTGCAAGACCTGTCCATACGTACTTCAAACCCAGAGTCTGACATTCCCTAAGACGACCTTCCACATCCGTGAGGGTTTCTCATGCATCAGTCGCAACGTCATCTATGCGATTACCTGCACACGTTGCGACATGAGATATGTCGGGGAGACAGGATTACGTCTTGGGGACAGATTTCGACAACATCTTTCTGACATCACCAGCGGCGCCCAGAAACCAGTATCCATACATTTCAACAGTCCTGACCACCATGGCGTAGCCGACATACAGGTCACGGCCATCAAATCATGCGCATCCCACGAACGGGATCGTAAGACATTGGAACACCGTCTCATCTTCCAGTTGGGCACACTCTCCCCTCACGGCCTTAATGTCCAACACAGCTTCATTTAACTTCCCACCCCACCCCTCCCACCCCTAGCTTACAGTCTACCATCTGGGTACGTGCAGATCCTTTGTATGACATCACAGTCAACTCTCTTGGCGGATTTACGTTCGGTGTTTTGCCATCATTTTCTGAACGACCGCCACTCATGCCTCTCTGTGTGTACTAACACTATATAGGTTTCCGCAGCTGTGTTTCGAGCGCTTAACGATAATTGCTAATTGTCATCTGCGTCCGTAACATCTTTGCCGGTCTCTAATTTCACTTTTCCGCACACATGGGCGCGTCTCCACCCCACTCCCTTCCCGCTTGACCTTTGACCCGTGTACCATACATCCGGTCTATTGATCCACTGGCGCCCTACGTGTGTCAGACCTTCCAAGCTAGGACACAGTATTCAGATGAGTACATTTTATTTTAATTAGTTTAATAGTTTAATATTGTCATAGTGTGTTTCATGTAGTTTTGTGTTGGTTTGTATTTGTTTGTCCTGTGCTGACGAAGGCTTTGGCCGCAACGTCCAATTTGTCTCTTGTAGTCGTGTTTTAGTAAAGCTCACAATCTACTTCTCGTTTATTTGGGTGATTCATTCATTGCCTTTTTAAGCTTTACTGCAGTTCACCTCATTCTTGTTTACCATTGTCCGCTCCCTTGAACTGCTACTATATATTTCA
Source organism: Cepaea nemoralis (assembly GCA_014155875.1). Taxonomy (NCBI): domain Eukaryota; kingdom Metazoa; phylum Mollusca; class Gastropoda; order Stylommatophora; family Helicidae; genus Cepaea; species Cepaea nemoralis. The sequence goes on from JACEFZ010021636.1 coordinate 36,778, forward strand.
CGTTTCGTCTTCGTTGTCGGTAAGATTGTTGTCGATTTGTAGTCCATTCTGTGCGCGCGTGTCAGTGTGTTTTCTAAGCGGCGTGCTACCCTTACCGCCCCACACACGTGTTGTTCCCCCCCCCCCCCCGCTAGGCTACAACACCTTACTTTTGCACACCAGCCCTTCATCCCCACGTCCGTTTAATCTCCACCGCTATGCCTCCCACTCATCCACCTCAGTTATTTCAACAATTGAGATTATATGTCATTTTCTGCTTTAGTCTCTTACCAACAGATATCAAAATCACAGCCACCGACTTGGCTCTTAACATCTACAAAAAGACCCGCACCACATGCCATTTTAATTTCCTCAAGAACTGCCTACGGCTTCATATCACCCCACGTGGCTTCATCTCTAGATTTCACCCATCGGCAGGCACTCTCGATGACAGTTGTAGTAGACGTCTATCTAAAGTTGAGTTTAAATGTGCTACTCTTCGCATGCGATGCATTGCCGACAACCACGCGCGACAACTGTCTGACTTCAGCTCGAATATAACTATCCTCGATCAGCGTCTTAGACAACTTACCTCGAGTAATTATTTCTTGTATTGTGTTATACGGTGTATCATCAATAGCACTAACCACCATCTATACAAGTGTCTTTCCGCGGCCAAAAACGCCAAGCTAGCCAAACTCCGTGCCCCTACCTCCACTACCCCCTCGCCCCCTCTCCCATCCCAACTTACCACTGGCTCCGATAACCTAGTTGTGTGCATACCTCCCGACCTTCCACTATCGGCATCTGAGAAATCGGTCCTCAGCAAAGAACTCAGGTTCATACAGCTACGTCCCTGTGGTGATAGATACGCATTACTGCAGGACGTTCATCGGTTCCATCGCACTCTCAGGCTACAATATCACTTCAGAAATCAACCTCATAACGATAACTCTTCGGATCCTACCGACCATTTCTCTCACCTCTCTAAACGCAGGTCTGCTTGGATTCCCAATCCAGGGGCATCTAAGGCCCTCGATTTATACATCGACAAAACACTTTACGATATCCAAAAACTCAAATTTAAGCCACTACGGTATTCCAACCTCACCGCGGATGAGCAACGGGCACTTACACAGTTTAAACGTCGTGATGACATAGTTATCAAACCTGCCGATAAGGGAGGGGCGCTAGTGGTTTGGAGGAAAGACTTATATATACAGGAAGGCAACAAGCAACTGAGTGATGCCACCTTCTACAGACCAAGGATACAAGATGGGACAGTCAGAAACAACACCCATGTCAAAAGCGTGACTAACGCCATTATCCAGCAAGGTCTTTTACCCAGCTCCGCCACCTCGTTGATCATCCACGATAGCTGCTTGGGCAAACCCGCCTTTAATATGCTGCCTAAGACACACAAACCTGGTAACCCAGGCAGACCTATCGTCTCGGCCTGCTCTTGCCCTACAGAACGGATTTCAGAGTTTCTGGACAGCATGTTTCAGCCGTTGGTTGCCAGCCTCCCTTCGTATATCAAAGACACCAACCACGCTATCTCCATCTTCGATTCCATCAGTTTCACTAACCCTTCTCAGTATCACATCTTCACTTTAGATGTGACTTCACTCTACACTTCCATTCCTCACTCTGACGGCCTTAAAGCCTTAGAATTTTTCTTGGAGAAAAGGCGTAATCCCTCGATAGCCACTGGACCATTACTGCGTCTTGCGGAGTTAGTCCTCAACCTCAACTCGTTTGAGTTCAATGGGGACTACTTCGACCAGATCAGCGGTGTGGCCATGGGTACTAAGATGGGTCCCAGTTATGCCTGCCTCTTCATGGGCTATCTGGAGCACCAGGTATGGAATCAGTACACCGGTAGGCTCCCGGAGCTCTACAGGAGGTACATTGACGACTGCTTTGGTGTCTCGGACATGCCCTTGCCTGACCTACAGAACTTCATTGCCTTTTTTTCAGACTTCCATCCCAGCATCAAACTTACCTCCACCATTTCTTCGTCGGCTGTCAATTTCTTAGACCTCACAGTCTCTTTAGGTTCCGCTGGTCTATGCACGAGGGTTTATTATAAACCAACTGACTCGCACTCATTCCTTCTCTATACCTCCTCCCACCCTCCCTCGTGCAAACGTTCTATTCCTTTCTCCCAACTGTTACGTCTCCGACGACTTTGTCAGGATAACAACGACTTCCATCAAAAAGCCCACGAGATGCTTGATTTCTTTCGCCTTCGTGGCTATCCTGATAATGTTCTATCTACAGCTCTCCACCGCTGCCAATCTATCAGTCGCACTGAGGCTCTCTCCTCCAGGCCGAAACCACGAAACAATAGACCTGTCCTCTCACTTACTTATCACCCCCACAATATTGCTGCCAAGAATATCCTTTTTAAACATCTATCCATTCTCCGGGCGGAATCGACCACTCGTGATGTCTTCTCAGAGGCTCCTCTAGTGGCATATAAGCGGGATCGTAACCTCAAAGATGTGCTGGTCCATAGCAGGCTACCCCAACCTCACCAGTCTCTTCCTGGCACGGTGGCGTGTCTTCGATCGGTTTGCAAGACCTGTCCATACGTACTTCAAACCCAGAGTCTGACATTCCCTAAGACGACCTTCCACATCCGTGAGGGTTTCTCATGCATCAGTCGCAACGTCATCTATGCGATTACCTGCACACGTTGCGACATGAGATATGTCGGGGAGATAGGATTACGTCTTGGGGACAGATTTCGACAACATCTTTCTGACATCACCAGCGGCGCCCAGAAACCAGTATCCATACATTTCAACAGTCCTGACCACCATGGCGTAGCCGACATACAGGTCACGGCCATCAAATCATGCGCATCCCACGAACGGGATCGTAAGACATTGGAACACCGTCTCATCTTCCAGTTGGGCACACTCTCCCCTCACGGCCTTAATGTCCAACACAGCTTCATTTAACTTCCCACCCCACCCCTCCCACCCCTAGCTTACAGTCTACCATCTGGGTACGTGCAGATCCTTTGTATGACATCACAGTCAACTCTCTTGGCGGATTTACGTTCGGTGTTTTGCCATCATTTTCTGAACGACCGCCACTCATGCCTCTCTGTGTGTACTAACACTATATAGGTTTCCGCAGCTGTGTTTCGAGCGCTTAACGATAATTGCTAATTGTCATCTGCGTCCGTAACATCTTTGCCGGTCTCTAATTTCACTTTTCCGCACACATGGGCGCGTCTCCACCCCACTCCCTTCCCGCTTGACCTTTGACCCGTGTACCATACATCCGGTCTATTGATCCACTGGCGCCCTACGTGTGTCAGACCTTCCAAGCTAGGACACAGTATTCAGATGAGTACATTTTATTTTAATTAGTTTAATAGTTTAATATTGTCATAGTGTGTTTCATGTAGTTTTGTGTTGGTTTGTATTTGTTTGTCCTGTGCTGACGAAGGCTTTGGCCGCAACGTCCAATTTGTCTCTTGTAGTCGTGTTTTAGTAAAGCTCACAATCTACTTCTCGTTTATTTGGGTGATTCATTATACGCCTTGTGGCGAATTTAGCATTTAGTTTAGTTTAGTTGACGGTTCAACATCACGACACACGAGTGCAACCCATAAGTGCTCCGTTCTACTCCTAACCCAAGCCTGAGTCCGGAGAATCTCAGCTGAGTGCAAGAACTCCGTAGCACCGGCGAGGATCCTGAAATACTTTGGGTAGATTTGTAACTCTAAATTTTGCGCGGGCAGTGCCCTTAAGCTTTTTTTCGATTTCGAACTGCCAAGAGATTTTTTACATGCGGATCAATACACACCGGCGTCCGATCTCACTACCCAGAGACCTGGGGAAATTTTGTTACTAGAAGTCCACGTAAAAACATCCCGGCACTCACCGGGGCTTGAACCCGGGACCTCCAGCAATCGCGGCGGACACCATACCTCGAGACCACTCAGCACCGTGGCATTTAGTGTTAATCTCAAATGTGTATACCCCAATCAATAATCGATAAGCCATGTAGTCAATATTACCATGAGCGCGTCAATGTCCCATGTCATTTCCTGGTACAATTTTTGTGCTAGAATGTTCGAGAAGCACATCATTTAGAAAAAAGAAAAATAGAGTGAGGATTCACACGCATAACAATCGGACCGACAGGCACGTGTATAAACCTCCACACCAGCCTTCCTCCACACTGAATATTTTACTATATGCATAGGCACGATTGCGAAAGTCTAAATGCAGCTGGATCGATAATGACAGCTTCATCATCAACAACCCCAACAGCAACCTCCGCATAAACTAGTTCTGCATTTAAAATGGCTCTTTTGCTATGATTTGAATGATATTTGTATCCTACACGAGACAGACGTCATATTAAATGACGCGTTTAACAAAAGACGTATTGAAAACTCCTGGTTTGACCCCGCTGAGACTCCACGTGAAGTTACCGGCGACATGCGAATGACACGAAACATGTATTCAGAGTTATTGATTAACCTTCATAATAGTTGAGGAAATACGAGAGATCCAGGTACAACAGATAGCAAAAGAAAGATATACATGCCATGGTTTGTTGAGGGCGTATGTCTCAATAGGGGGAAAAGGGCAGAAGACGAGGAAAAACATGGGAGGCATGAATATTTAATAGTTGGAAGCTGTTAGCTCATCGTGATTCTAAACTTCCACCGTCGTAATACGACAAGGCCTCACTGAAGAAGAAGTATACTTCACTTAAACGACCAACTAGAAAGTTAGTGCATAAATAAAAGCTTATGTATTAGCTGACTCTCAAAGAGGTAGAAGAAGCATGTAAAGAAAAGAGGACTCACCAGACAACATTAAGAACTGAAAGCTATAGTTACCGACCGGGATTCGAACTCATCACTTACAAATGAGGCTGCAGGAACAAGGGTAGCCCGATATGGGTACTGAACGGACAACGCTTATATCATTGTGAAAATCAACGCAAAGCGGTCGTCTACTGACTTCGAACCAGGTATGTCGGGATTGTGAAACTGGGTTCACTAGGACTAAGCCACAGACGGAGACAAACGGTTAATTAGACACTGTTAAATATGTGCCACCACAAGCCAGGTCTATCATCCATATGAGCCGACAATATGGGTAAAATTGGTACTTACAGTTTTAAGGTACTATAGGCCTCAGAGGCAGCCACCGTTGCACAGTGGCCAGCATGCTTGCTGTAGCCCTGGTGGACATGTGTTCAAATCTTGCCGAAGTATTATTTTGTCCATTGACCTGCAATCTTCGGTGGGCCCAGCTTACATGGGTACCAAGAAATTACGTGAGAAGTAAAGCAGTTACTACGGCCATGATATTAACAATAGCATCCACCGAGTAGCGACTGGTTTATAAATACGGATTTAGCACCATATACCCAAATATTCACCATAGCGTGAAAAGAATCAGTTTAGTTACCATATACCCATATACTCACCATAGTGTGAAAAGAATCATTTAGCTTTTATCATGTTTTTTAAAAACACAAATATTTCAACACATATCTTCGTAATGTAGAAGATTCATCATTGCTGATGTAACGTTTATAGCACTCAAGTTGCTTTGGCAGGGCCAGATTAACAAATTTCTCGGGCCTTATACGGCCCACGGGCCTGACGTTTCTGGACCCTGGTTTAGTGGAATAGAATAGTCAACAAACAAAACTGTATATGAAGAAAGACAAGGTCCTTGTGTAAAAAGCTGTTTCTACCTTGGCACTGTACGATGTAGTTGGGATTTCCATGTAGCAGACCCTTTTCAGTAAGTTGCTTTCATCATTGCATGCTGAAAAGGGTCTCTATCCAATGCCATTTCCAATGTCTGGTGCATGTTCATGTCCAATGTGTCATCAATGCTCCGTGTCGAAATTTGCACTGATCAACCACTACATCGCCTTCCTGGAAACATGCCTTCTATTACTGGCCGAATGTAAGACTGGCCTGTGTGCCTAATTTGTGACCCTTTGAAAATGAAGTTCGTTGGTTTGTTTATCCGTTCGTTCGTTCTTTCCACACCACTGCGCCGTTCAATACGGCAAAAGTAGGAACGCAAGCAGTTCGTGTTACATGAGAAATTACCGTGGCGATAACAGATGGTCCACATTCGAACAATATCTACGACTATGTGCTTTAATTAATAAATATGCTTTAATGTGCTTTAATCTTTTAAATCTGCTTTAAAGTGCTTTAATTAATACAAAATGAAATAAAATAGATAAAAATTAATAAAAATAATAAATAAATAATAAAATAAAAATAAAAGATTAATAAATTGTGCAACATATTGTTTGTGGATTCTGTGTTTGAAAGTATGCTCGTGTCACTAGTAAATATAACGGCAGAATTAAGAAGGTAAATATGAAATCAGACTGTTGCATTCGGTACAAAACAAATATAATCAATTAGTAAGTTACATGTCCTTTACCGGCTGTCACATTCAACGCCAGTACTTTTGGCCGTTTGTGATTTATCACGCATGATTGATTATGTTCACTAACATTTCATCGCTTTCTGATCGACTCTCACACCGTTGTTAAAATTCTGCACATGTTGGTATGGGAGACTGCAAATCTCGTTCGCCACTCTTTAGAGTTACATAAGTAAACATTATTAAACGAACATATTGTTTTTTTTTTTTAGTTTAGACTTTATTAGACATTTTAAAATTATAAGAACATACGATAAAACAATTTATTTCTTCAACCAACATATGCATATGGCACAAAAATAGCACATACTTCTTCGACTTTCTGATACTAGTGCACTGACATATGAGTCGCCGATTACTTCACGCTTTATCTAAATGTATTTTCACGTTAAGAGTGCCATGCCAAGAATGAGGCGGACCAACACACTGCATGATGAATGATTTAAAAGCAATTACTCTTTTGGCCAGACTCGACAAAAATCGAATTAGTGAAGGAGTTAATTTTGAAGGATTGGTTTCGTGGCACCTGTTGTGGTGACAAATGCATGACCATTAGGTAGACAGGTGCGTGGCAATAAATGTGGCAATACGAGTGATTGATGAGTTCCATTAAGCTGAGAAAGGGACATGGTTAACTAAATGAGATAGGCTTATAGTTTACTTAAAGAGGTGATTGGTCTATGTTTATATTATATATGCATTTCATCATACTGAACGATATTTATCAATTTAATCTGTCTGCCTGCTGCCTGTCTGCTCGTTATATAGGAGGGGACTTCACATGAACATATTACAAGTGTGATATAAATTACAATTGCCATGCCATTGTCTTGTAGCCTGACAATATTGTTGTTATGTAAGCCACGTGTATTAAGCACGTGACATCACAGTGCAGACAAATACGGTGATGGCATAAGTACTATTTAAAGATGGCCACCCACTTGTGACATGTACCAAAGTGGTGCACGATCTGTTACCCGTTTGTTTTTCAGTGAAGGGGTGAAACATATAGAAATTCATTGGCAAATCAAGGTCACGTATTGTGATGCATGCCTGCTAATCCAGCAAGTGTATGAGTGCAGTAGGACGTTTCAAAATGGTGTGACTTCTGTGACAAGCTGTTCACCACCAGGTAATGCACACGGAGTTGTGACCCCAGAGTCGATTTATCTACAAAAATCCAAGCACTTTATGGGCACTGGTTGAATTGCATTAACGCAGTGGTGACTACACATAACAATGACACATTTGTTCTCTACCTTTTCAGGATATATTCACCAAAAGCAAAACATTTAAGGTTTTCATTTGAAGAAGCCAGCTCATATGTGTGTGTGTGGATATATATATATATATATATATATATATATATATATATATATATATATATATATATATATATATATATATATGTGTGTGTGTGTGTGTGTGTGTGTGTATGTGTGTGTGTATCAAAGTCTGATCTTAGATATGACTAAGTTACCGAATAACAGTAGACGGTACTACTTGCTTTCTGTTAGAGGCGAACGTTTGGTTGCGCTCATCACACCCGACACCCCACATTGTACCAAGGGCTTCCGGCGGAGGAGAGCGAAGGAAAGGGTACAAGCCTTATCTAGTGCGAGGGATTGGAACCTAATGACTAAATGTTATGGCAGGACAGACCAGACCCTAAACTGTCGTCGGCAACTGGTCTAATCTTCAGACTTCGCAAAGAACACAACAGGCTGAAATAGGACATGTTTAATAAACTAAAGATAAGTACTACTGATGAAGGTAACTGTGGAGCTGGCTAAATGACAGCTGAATATTTCTGGCAGGAGTGTCCATAATATGCAGAACATAGACTAGTGTTTCGGCCGTACTGGACAAGACAATCGTCTCGAGTAAGCCACAATGAAATACAAGAATAATGTGCTGTACGCAGGAATCTTTGCGATTCTACTTCAGAAAGGAGGTTATAATATTGTCTAGGTTTGAAATATTATGTGTCTACACAGAGGAGTCAAACGGGACATTATTGAATATTGACCTGATTTTATTTCGTATATTTTAGAATAGGAGTTCCGGGTGCTTTTCTACGTTTATAGTAATTTAATATTACATTTATAAACTCTCTAGGCTGCATTCACCCAGCAGGAATCAATACCGTTGTTGATGCCACAGTATAACTATACTATCTTCTCTGTATTTTATTCATCTCGGACTGTTTACACACCATTTGGCAACACAAACGTTTGTAGCTCAAGAGAACCGTTCTGCACCGGTGTAAACCACCATTTCTGTTTCCCTCATATCAACAAGAAGCTGTGTTCAAGTTTGTGTTATTTTGTGTGCTTTATTTCGCTTTTTATCTGTTTGTGTTGTCCTGTCTTTGACAAATGTTCTAGATCCGAAACGTCGGCGGTGTTTTGTTGTCCTATAATACTTATTGTTTTATTTTAACACTTCAGTATTGCATATTTATTGATTGTTTCTCGTTTTTGATAAGTCACACATTGTTTTCACCTGGGTATGGAGTTCTGTGTAAGGCAGTGTTTCCCAACGTGGGGCCCACGCCCCACAGGGGGGCAATTCGATTGTTAAGGGGGGCAATTCGAAAATGGAAGAAATCGGCTGAATATAACAAAACGGGGAGACTTGAGACTGAAGTTAACTAAATTGGAATCTGACATAAGATCTCTTTGCAGCAAGCATCAAGCGCAAGGATCTCACTAAATTTAAATAATGAATAATTACTAATAATTAAAATAATATAGAAAAATCTTTCATTACAATTTTTTTGTACTTGAATTTCAGTTCTCCATTATATGTTTTGAAAATTTACTTACTGTGTTTGCTCAATAATTACCTAGTGATTTCTTCATAAAACCTATCATTCAAGTTTCTTTAGTGAACATTTAAATTTTTGAATATTAAAAATAATGTATATGTTGAGAGGGGGGGGGGCGCGTGGGGCGGGGGAGGGGGGCAATATGAATTTTAGAAAGGCTTAAGTGGGGCATGGCACAAAAAAGGTTGGGAAACACTGGTGTAAGGTATGTACATAGTGTCTGTGTTTAGTATGTCTCTTCTTCTCGCAGGAGCTAAATATACTTAATTGTTTGCAATTCATACGTTTATAGTCTACGGCGCTATGCGAATGTGCGATTTAATACAACTGGGAAGAATTAATAGTCGTTTTACCTTGTTTAGCTCAATAAATATATGTAGGTTGGAAGTCTTTCACTGTGACCTCCTTATGATGTGAACGCCTTTACTGGTCCACGGTTGTTTTACCTATTTTCTTAAATGATTCTATATAACATGTCATAAGTTCAATGTGCAATAATTGTCCTTTCAGAATTTATCAGCAACACTTTACATGAGAAGTCAGATCCTCTCTGAACAGAAAGAACAATGCCACTGCGCCCCAAAATGAGAGTGCATTAGATACAGTATGTGAACTTATCTCCTACTATACATGGTTAAAATATCGTAATTTCACAGCTTGAATCTGCATTTTTTAAATTTGGGCTCACTCATTTTGAACTCAAGCGTAGTCCATACACGTGCTACTACTTCTAGTGCACTGAACGGATTTTTGCGTGTGGATTATCTTTCCCTATTACATGAGTCCCTCGCTATAACGCGAACCCACTCCGACTTCTGTGATACTTGTAGTGTACGCCCCCCCCCCTTCCCCAAGTGAAGCACGAGATCTTGGACTGAAGGCATACTGCGCGGATCAGAAGTAGCGACTAAACAATGTTGTTTTCTGCAAACATCTGCTCCGAATATCTACAAAGCAGTCACCCATTGGATTCATCAAATGTTTACACGTTTGCACTTAATACCGCCATCATCTATATTTAATTGTGAAACAGAGAAGCACATATAGCGCCACGAAATTCTAAATGTATCAAACGCCATCTAAATTATGCAGAGGCACATCAGCCTGTGAATCATATCTAAATATATGTTTATCAAATTTAGAAGAATTCTAAGGAATAAATTCATAGGCATTGATTGAAGCTCATAGAAGAAGAGGAAAGAAGTAGACATTAAAGGAATACTAAATGGTGCATGTCCTTTGCAGGTCGTTGCGATAAACACATGATGATTTTCAAGTCAGTGCTGCGTTCAGTAAGTTGCCATTGCTTTCTGAACGAGAAGTCAAAGTTTACTCCCATCTGACCGATGTGCGGAAGAACTCAATAACCCGCCTTCACTGTATCGGAAGTTTAAGAGCTAGCGAGATAGTCCTCTTCGTCACACTGATCTCTACAATGCATTTAATTGCTTTAAAAGGCGCATTGGGCATACGGTGCTAAACTTATATAAAAATATAATAAAAAGAGGACGGTCGTGGATGGGTCAAGCCGAAGACATTCTTCAACAGGTGTGTTCACTTGAGGACTTAGAACCTGGCGAGGAGTGGGTGCAAGTGCCAACAGACTTCTGCACATCCTTTTCAGTTTGCATCCAACTAGATAGAAAATGCAGACAAGAAAATCCGGCTCCTGTTGAGGCTGAAGTACAAGCGTTGATTTTCGAGAATTCGCTAGACGGTGACGCGGTCATCTACACAGATGGGTCGGTCGTCCGACATGTGAGAAGCTCATGGGCCTTTACAGCTCGGGCCGGAGGGAGAATTGTGAAGGAGGACTCTGGTGCTTTCACTGAAACCACAAGTAGCCTGACCAATGAAGTCATGGCAGTAAGTAAAGCAATAACATGGCTCGAGACACAGACATTCACTAGGGCTTGTTTTCTTAGCGACTCAATGAACATGATCAAGAGGATAGAGGAGGGGTCGATCCGAAGAGAATGGTTGCTGCCTCTGAAGCGGTCTCGGCTGGCAAAGATTAGTTTCATCTTCGTGCCAGGGCATGCGGGAGTACAAGGGAATGAGCGGGCTGACAAGCTCGCAGGTGAGGCTACTGTGGAGGGCGGACGCGCCATGGACCAGGCTGACATTCTGAATGCTCTACGAGAAGTGAGACTTTTGCGAGAATCAAGTGATGACTGTGAATCTACAACAATGGCCAGACTGCGAGAGCAGCAAATTAAAAGAGGGGTGGCCAAACAAGAACACTACGCAGGAAGCCAAAGAAGATTGATAAACCAACACAGAACTGGCGTCGTTAGCCGCTACACGCTGCGGGATTTGCTGAGGAGGGGATCCGAGCACTTATGGACTGAATGGTTCGATGTGCAACGAGGATGATCTGTCGACTAACTAACTAACTAACTAACTTATATCTTTATAGACCAATCAGCACTCGGTGTGTGATGTGGTCAATACCACCCGAGCCTCATTTCCTTCCATGACATTTCCTGGCATCCACTGTTGGCTGGGTCGACCTGGAAGCTCGTGTCAGATTTAAAATCACAGTTCCGCCTTGATACGGGTGGAACTCAAGACCACCGTGTCGGCAGCCGGCCGTGGCTGTCCTGGAGGTAGCCATCATCTAATACAGTAGAACACTTACTGCGGTTGATATCAAAGATTCTCCCGTTCCTCAAGTCATCATCCGCAATCTACAATGATGTAATCATCGGAAAAAGACTGCTGTTCTTTACATACAGGAACATATTTTCATATATATAGTGCGTGTTAAAATGTAAGTTTATAAAATAACAGCTAATAACAGATATAAGTCCCTGGACTGTCACAATAAATACGTAAGCAGTCAATTGTAGCGGAGTAGATCAGTGGATATGGTAAACGCAGACCCGGTTTCTCTCACAGTTTTGATTGTTTAATTTTCTCAAATATAAGAATAAAAATAGTACACAACTCTCTGATTTTGGGGTAGTGGATTGAATTCTAGCCGTCTCAGACAAGGTCCAAACAACCCGAATGATTTATGTGCACACTGCACATGTTACAAATAGGCAGATGGACATTGAAAATATCAAGCTGTATGATTAATATATCTCAGTTATACACTCCAATGATTAAGCCCAATTTTAATAACGAATCTGCTCTTGGATTAAAGACTACAAAACATGCAGATTAGTTACGTTTTGTTAATATATAAGCGAAAGTTATGATTTTATTTTAAAATGTATGAGTATAGACAACATAAAATACTATTTCGGGACAAAAACTGACCATTTAGCAATACCCACGTAGGCATCGTGCAGATCAAGCAATTTGCGCATGCGAAATAATGAATAATGAATACCAATACATGTACTATTATAATTGGAGTAACGTGTAGAAGATAGTTGAATATAATTACTGATGTCTGATTATTCCTGATGCCACAGATTAAAATTAATCATTATTCTGCTAATCCCGTGAAGTCCCAATCCCGTGAAGTCCCATCAGGCGGTGATAGTGCCGGGCCCCCTGCCTCGAGGGGGTCCACCCATTACTACTTGTGGTCACCTTCCCCTGTGCTGTGGAGTCAAGGCACAGAAGAGTAGGTTAAGAGCTATTGACCAAACACCCTGGACACTCCACATACTACAGCGGAATGCTAAAGGAGTTTCTAACAAGAAAGTCCCCTTAATACATCGTCTTCATGAAGATCGAATAGCTGTGGCATGCATTCAAGGGACACACCTCAACGCCAGTCGCAGATTCTCAGTCAGAGGATATCAGGCCACACGTTTCTACCGCGAAGGACACAAAGGAGGAGTTTTAATACTTACACGAAACACAATACCTTATAGTGAAGTATCTGTGACTTCTGATAACCAAACGGAAATTATAGGTGTTGATATAATGATAAAGGATGTGAAAATAAGAATTTACAGTCTGTATAGTCCTGCAGATAAGGACCTTACACTTTCAAACATGAAAATAACTGACACAAACGGCATTATTTTTGGAGACTTTAATAGCCATTCAGAAAGATGGGGATACCCTACTGACAACAGAGGAGATGAAGTGGAGGACTGGGAAATAGACTAAAATCTCCATCTACTCAACAAAGCGGACGACACACCGAGCTTCTACTCCAGAAGATGGCTTACCACTTCTACTCCAGACTTAGCTTTCTGCACAGGAGACATCCTCCACAAAATCGATCGCCATGTGCTTGACCAATTAGCAGGTAGTGACCACAGACCAATCAAGCTTGTAATGAATATGGAGTATGTTCCACAGGAGCAAAAGCCTTTGCCTCGCTGAAATTACAAACGAGCTGATGGGGACATATTTGCCATACTAACAGACAAATATTATGAAAACATAAATACACGAATGGCAACATGAAACACATGGTGGAAAGTCTAAACAAAGCAATAATAAATGCGGAAACTGAGCCCATTCCAAGCGGAGTGAGGAAAAATTACAAACCATATTGGACTGAAGAACTACACATTTTGGAGGACAAAGTTGAAGATGACAGGAAGACAGCAGAGAGAGAACAAACAACTAAAGCGAACATCTTCCTCAGCGCCATCTCCACAAAATATAAAAGAACAGTTAATAAAACAACAAGAGATTGTTGGAGGTAAACAAAAGAAGAAAACCTGAACTTTGATAGGGATGGAAACAAAGTATTGACACTAGTGAAAGCCATAAACAATTAAGGATCCAGAAACAAACAAATACCAATTAAACAAGGAAATGCCTTGCTTACGGGAAAAAGATGGCTACAAATGCACTAATGGAACACTACGCTAGTGAAAACCATGTTGATATTACAACAGAACAGAAGAGATCAATCAAAGATAAACAGACACATCATAGTAATAGAGAGACAGCAGCAGAATATATGATGGCAAATCTAAAAATGAAAGAAATGGAACAGGCAATGAATACCCTAAAAAAGAACAAATCACATGGAAAGGATGGAATTACAAATGAAATGCTAATAGGACTAGATGACTAAAGCAAAAAAAAAACAAACAAACAAACAAACAAACTATTAGCAGTCCTAAATTACAGCTGGAAGAGAGAAATAGTTCCACTGGAAGCTATACTAATACCAGTCCCAAAGAAAGGAAAATACCTGGAAGAACCAAATGTCTGTTGACCTATCAGTCTACTTAGCTGTGTAGGAAAGTTAATGAACTCATTATCAATGGCAGGCTGATAGGGCATCTGAGAGAAAACCAACTTTTAACACCACACCAAGCAGGATTCTGAAAGTACAGACCCATTGAAGATCAAATAACCTATATAGCTCAGGAAATAGAAGATGCCTTCCAAGAGAAAATGCACACACTAGCTGTCTGGATAGATTTAGAAAAAAGCATTTGATAGGTATGGAAGGAAGGACTGAAAGTAAAACTGCAAAAATGCATGTTTGTGGGAAAATGTACAAATGGATCAGCCAATATTTTGAGAACAGAACTGCCAGGACTAAAGTAAAAGGAAAACCACCAGCAAAAGGATGCTGTAGGAGAAACGTGTCCCCCAAGGAGGAGTTCTTTCACCAACATTATTCCTAGCATATATAAATGACATCACGGACAATTTTCCAGCTAGAGTACACACATCCTCCTTGCAGATGACCTAGCCATATGGACATCTGAAGAATATATTAGTTGAGCTAACAGCAGAATACAGCAAGCCTTATTAGCGCTAGAGGACTGGTCAAAATCATGGATTGTGAAGATATGTGAGGAGAAAACAACATGCACAGTGTTTTCTCTGTCTCTCAAATTAAACTCAGCACCCTAAGCCGGTATTGAATGGAAAAATATTGCGCCATGAAGAAAATCCAAACTGCTTAGGAGTTACCTTTGTTCGTCGCCGGATATGGAAGATACAGGTTTAGAAAAATCGAACAAGAGCAAGGCAAAGAATGGCAGTCATGAAAAAGCTTGCTGGTAAAACATGGGGAGCAGATGAGAATGTTCTCAAGAAGTTATACAGTTGACGGGTGAGGTCTGTACTGGAATATGGCACCGCAGCTTGGACAACAGCAGCTAAATCAAACTAACAAAATAAGTAGAGTCTAAAATCAAGGAATGCGGATCATAACTGGAAGCCTGAAGACAACGCCTATTAAAGAACTAGAAAAGATCACTTGTTTACAACCAATGCAGGATAGAAGAGATAATAGAGCCCAACAACAAGCAGAAAAATTTAGAAGATTTACAGACCGCCCCATGTATACAAGGTTTAATGGTTTTGGAAAGGGAAGACTGAAGCGTAGCAACTTTGTAGAAACCGCAAAACGAACGATTAGGGAAAATCCTATACTTAACATATCAACAGTCTAACCCATTTACAATGCACACATGTTTCCAGCTTAGAGACAGCAGCAAATTCCTGAGATGATTGAAAACATTCCAGGTATTGAGAGAAAGAACACTCAGAATGAAACAGAAAGAAGAAAAAATTTGCCTAAACTACATAAAAGAACATTACCCAAGTAACAATTGGACCCATGCTTATACAGATGGATCAGTCAAAAATTCAATAGAAAATAAAGGAAGAGGAATTCTCCTAAATTTAAAAAAAAAATGGAGTGAAAAACAAAACTCAGTCAGTGGCAACTTGGACAATTTTCAAGTAACTCCAAAGCAGAGGTAGAGGCTTTGAAAACTGCAGCAGAAATGCTCTAGATAGAGGACAATCAACAGAAGCAAATAGCTATCTTCACAGATGCAAAGTCAGCTGTCTCAATACTGAAGAGCAAAAAACAGCACATAACTAGCAGACCTAAGAGCTGCAATCTATGGACTATGTCAGAAAGTTAAAAAAAGTGGTAATACAGTGGATCCCATTATATTGCAGTATATCTGGAAATGAAGAGGCTGACAGACTAGCAAAAGAGGGCGGACGAGTACCTCAGCCTGACATAGACATAACCTATAATGAGGTAAAGAGTTTGATAAAAAGCACTTATAGAACCAAATGGGAATCAGAGCATCCAGGCCACCAGAAAGATGATGCATATTACAAACTCGACCGAAGAGAACAAGCGGCAATCTTCAGACTCCGCACAGAACATAACAGGCTGAAATACCACTTGTTCAATAAACTAAAGATAGGAGATACCGATCAATATAATTGTGGAACTGGTAAAATGACAGCTAAACATTTGCTGCAGGAGTGCCCAATATATGCAGAACAGACAAAGATATTTTGGTCCACGACTGCTTCATTTGGGGACAAGCTCTATCGAGATATCAACAAGCTCAAGCTGACCGCAGCTTACTTTAACTACATTCAGGATGACATCTAAAGGTGCACGGAGAAGTACTTAGACTGCCACACTTCATGCCACAGGTATGTCGGTAGCAAAAGCGGACTGATGGAAGGTGGACCGACCTACCTTCATTCAGAGTGACAGACAGACAGACAGACAGACAGACAGACAGACAGACAGACGGACGGACGAACGGACGGACGGACGGACGGACAGACGGACGGACAGACAGATAGACAGATAGATAGATAGATAGATAGATAGATAGATAGATAGATAGATAGATAGATAGATAGATAGATAGATAGATAGATAGATAGATAGATAGATAGATAGATAGATAGATAGATAGATAGATAGACTGTTGAAGAATACGAATAACATTATTGGGGACGCTCACCAGTAGCAACAGTTGCGGTAGCTTTGTTGGGGGTTACGGCCGCAAATTTTAATCCCACATCACCCGTTCTTCTTGTTAATTAGCTTGTCCGATCATGTTTCTCTGCATCCATCGATCTCAAAAAGAACGTATCAAATCATGTGCTGATTTTTTCTACGACATGATTGAAAGCTTTTTTTGCGTATCACGTGTTCCTTACTGTTAGTTACATTATCTTTTTCTTTTCATCTTCTTATAATGTGGTCTAATACACCGAATGCCTCTTTGTTGGTGTTTGAAATGTGTTGTCATGTTTCTTGGCAGCTTTGATTACAGTTACATTTAATGCTCCGTATATAATAATGTCAATTTCACGGTTCTGAAGTGTTGAAGTGATATATAGAACCTGTAATTTTGTATGGATATGAAACGTGGACAATGAGCAGACCAGCTGGAAAACATGTTCTGGCTATAAAAAAAAAGGTTTCTGAAGCAAATGCAAAGAATACCATGGAAAGACTGAAAAAACTAGTGACCAAGTCCTACAAGAAACAGATGAAAACCGTAAGCTGATAAGAGAAATGAGACTTAAGCAGCCACAATTTGTTTTGATACATTATGCGAAATAAATTGGATAACTTGGTGATAACTGGCAAGATTGACGGGAAAAGAACAAGGGGAAGGCAGAGAAGTAAATACTTGGATGGCGTGGCCGCGTGATATGGTCAAGACAAGAACACAGAGCTGTTCCACGACTCTGGTGATCGTGTGAGACGGCGAAACATGACCGCCCACGCTTATCGGCGTGGTACATGCTGATAATGATGATGAGATTGCCATTGCTTTCCGAACGAGAAGTCAACAGTTAGGTCTACATGACTTTAGTGTGGAGCAAACCCACTACGTACCCACCAGAAAAGACAGTTAAAGCGGGTTAAACCCTATAGTAAGTATGGAAGATGAGAAACAAACAAATAAATAAACAAACACACAAATAAACAAACAAACAACTAAACAAACAATGTAAGCCTATAATTATCCGCTGGATAATGTTCACTAAAGACTGATTGATTACGTCTTACGTAATAATAGCTACAGCTTTAAACATAATTTGCAAACTTGTTAGTTTTCATATTTGAACAACGCGTAGAACAGTCTGTAAAATTTTCAGAAACACAAAGACGAGGATACTAGCCACATAGTATCGTAAGTGTGAAGATGTACAGAAATATTGTCAACATTTTCTGTTGACCTTTGTTCCCTATTAGGTCATAGGCCATCACCCAGGTCTCTCTCAGCCCCCTCTCCTTAATTATCCTTTGTAGCTCTGTTCATGTCTGCTTCCACATGCCTCATCTTTGTGTTTTAGGTCTTACTCTGTTTCTTTTACCTTGTGGATTACAGAATGGGCATATTCTTAAACAAGTGAATCGGTACAGTTATCTCGGAACAGTCATAACATCTGATGGGAGATGCTTTGAAGAAATTAGAACAAGAATTGCCAATGAGAATGTATCTTTTTGCAATATGAAAAACAATCTAACCAAATAAAAAGATATCAATTGAAACGAGAAAAAGAGTGTTGAGGTGCTACATAGAACCTGTACTTTTATATTGATGTGAAGCATGGACAATGAGCAGACAAGCTGAAATATATCTGATGGCTGTGGAAATGTGGTTTCTGAGGAAAATGCAAAGAGTACCAGGGATAGAGAGAAAAATCAACGAACAAGTCCTTAAAGAAACACATCATGTTCGCAAACTGATTAGAGATATTAGATGTAGACAGTCACAATATTTTGGGCATGTTATGAGAAGAGTTAAATTGGAGAACTTGGTAACAACTGGCAAGATCGAAAGGAAAAGATCAATGAAAAGACCGAGAAGTAAATACCTGGATGTCTTGGCATGGTCGAGACAGAAACACGGAGCTGATCCACGACTCTGGTGGTCGAGTGAGATGGCAAAACATGACCGCCCACAGTTATCGGCATGGCACATGACGGATGGATGGATTATAGATCAAGGCCTTTCTATTCATACTTTTCTCAGGTTTTTCCTCAACGTATGTCCTGTCCAGCGCTTGTGTCTTGTCTTCACCTCTTGGTTCTCTGGTATTTGTCTGGTTCTCTCCATCAGTTAATCTCTTCACCTCTTGGTTCACTGGTATTCGACTGGTTCTCTCCATGAGTTAGTCTCTTCACCTCTTGGTTCACTGGTATTTTTCTGGTTCTCTCCATCAATTAGTCTCTTCACCTCTTGGTTCTCTGGTATTTGTCTGGTTCTCTCCATGAGTTAGTCTCTTCACCTCTTGGTTCTCTGGTATTTGTCTGGTTCTCCATGAGATAGTCTCTTCACCTCTTGGTTCACTGGTATTTATCTGGTTCTCTCTATGAGTTAGTCTCTTCACCTCTTGGTTCTCTGGTATTTGTCGAATTCTCTCCATGAGTTAGTCTCTTCACCTTTTGGTTCTCTGGTATTTGTCTGGTTCTCTCCATCAGTTAGTCTCTTCACCTCTTGGTTCACTGGTATTTGACTGGTTCTCTCCATCAGTTAGTCTCTTCACCTCTTGGTTCACTGGTATTTGACTGGTTCTCTCCATCAATTAGTCTCTTCACCTCTTGGTTCACTGGTATTTGACTGGTTCTCTCCATGAGATAGTCTCTTCACATCTTGGTTTACTGGTATTTGACTGGTTCTCTCCATGAGTTAGTCTCTTCACCTCTTGGTTCACTGGTATTTGACTAGTTCTCTCCCTGAGTTAGTCTCTTCACCTCTTGGTTCACTGGTATTTGACTGGTTCTCTCCATGAGTTAGTCTCTTCACCTCTTGGTTCACTGGTATTTGACTGGTTCTCTCCAAGAGTAAGTCTCTTCACCTCTTGGTTCACTGGTATTTGACGGGTTCTCTCCATGAGTTAGTCTCTTCACCTCTTGGTTCACTGGTATTTGACTGGTTCTCTCCAAGAGTAAGTCTCTTCACCTCTTGGTTCACTGGTATTTGACGGGTTCTCTCCATGCGTTAGTCTCTTCACCTCTTGGTTCACTGGTATTTGACTGGTTCTCTCCATCAGTTAGTCTCTTCACCACTTGGTTCACTGGTATATGTATAATTCGCTCCATGAGTTAGTCTCTTTACCTCTTGGTTCACTGGTATATGTCTAATTCGCTCCATGAGTTAGTCTCTTCACCTCTTGGTTTACTGGTATTTGTCTAATTCGCTCCATGCGTTAGTCTCTTCACCGCTTGGTTCACTGGTATTTGTCTAGTTCTCTCCATGAGTTAGTCGCTTCACCTCTTGGTTTACTGGTATTTGTCTAGTTCTATCCATGAGTTAGTCGCTTCCCCTCTTGGTTCACTGGTATTTGTCTAATTCGCTCCATGAGTTAGTCTCTTCACCTCTTGGTTTACTGGTATTTGTCTAGTTCTCTCCATGAGTTAGTCGCTTCACCTCTTGGTTCTCTGGTATATGTCTAATTCGCTCCATGAGTTAGTCGCTTCACCTCTTGGTTCACTGGTATTTGACTGGTTCTCTCCATGAGTTAGTCTATTTCACCTCTTGGTTCACTGGCATTAGACTGGTTCTCTCCATGAGTTAGTCGCTTCACCTCTTGGTTCACTGGTATTTGACTGGTTCTCTCCATGAGTTACTCTCTTCACCTCTTGGTTCACTGGTATATGTCTAATTCGCTCCAATAGTTAGTCTCTTCATCCCTTGGTTCACTGGTATTTGTCTAGTTCTTTCCATGAGTTAGTCGCTTCACCCTTTGGTTCACTGGTATTTGTCTTGTTCTCTCCATGGGTTAGTCTCTTCACCTCTTGGTTCTCTGGTATTTGTCTAGTTCTCTCCATGAGTTAGTGTCTTCACCTCTTGGTTCTCTGGTATTTGTCTAGTTCTCTCCATGAGTTAGTCTCTTCACCTCTTGGTTCTCGGGTATTTGTCTTGTTCTCTCCATGAGTTAGTCTCTTCACCCCTTGGTTTACTGGTATTTGTCTAGTTTTCTCAATGAGTAAGTCTCTTCACTCCTTGGTTCAATGGTATTTGTCTAATTCGCTCCACGAGTTAGCCTCTTCACCCCTTGGTTCACTGTTGTTTGGTTAGTTCTCTCCATGAGTTAGTCTGTTAACCTTTCATGTTCACTAGTATTTGTTTAGTTCTCTCCATAAGCTAGTCTTGTCTCAAGTTGGTTAAATGAAATTTGTCTAATTCTCTCCATGAGTTAGTCTCTACACCTCTTGTTTCACTGGTATTTGTCAAGTTCTCTCCTTGTGCAGAACATTGGTAACTCTATATAATTTTACTCTTTCTGTTTTTCAGTCACCAATTAGTGAATGTTTATAGTTTGTGTGTAAAGCTAGACACTAATGTTACTCGTTGTCTGTATATGTAATGAGATGAGGTGTCATCCTACATCAACTTGCCGTAAGCAATACTATTAATGTAAAGAAACTTAGTGACAATACATATCGTATTTCGGAAAATTCCGTTTCTTATTGACTGCTGTCGAAACATAAGAGTATGTAGGGCACTGCTTTCGAAATATGTAGGAACACTTCTCTCTCTCTCTCTCTCTCTCTCTCTCTCTCTCTCTCTCTCTCTCTCTCTCTCTCTCTCTCTCTCTTTTTTTTTTTTTCTCTCTCTTTCTCTCTCTCTCACACACACACACACACACACACACCCAGAGAGAGAGAGAGAGAGAGAGAGAGAGAGAGAGAGAGAGAGAGAGAGAGAGAGAGAGAGAGAGAGAGTAATAATAGTTCATATCTCCAGCAGAAATATAAAAAGATAATTAAAATTTCACGTCCTTTGCTGGATGTAATCACATTCATAACTTACTGAACTTGCCAAGAGATTACAACAGCAAAAAATGCTGGTGTTGACTGCGACGTCATGTAAAGGATATGCAACTAACTTTAAAAAAAAAAAAACATCCAGCTCCTATTGGTTGTTTGTGATGTTCTAGGCAAATTTCCGCACTATAGTTTGTCATTGCTTTCTGTACGTGACATTGGCATTAAAGTGCAGCTAGCCGCTGTGTCGAACGAACTTACTAGGCCACCTTCAGAAGAGTTTAAGGACGTTAAACCTTTCAGCCAATCTAAACTCCAGCTGAAAGATAGCCAGAATTATTTATATTCGAACACTATCGCAGTCTATGACTGCATGTTGTAGTTTGTTTTTGTTAACTTGTGTAATGGTATGACAGGGAATCCTGGGACGTGATCACATTATGAAGCGCTTGTATGCTGCGGGATGTGGTTTCAGAGACGAATGATGTGAATACATTCATTGGACGGCCAGGGTAATTACCAACCAGCGCCTGGAAGGAGTTTATGAAAGTAGAACATTATAAACACCCATAAGAAGGAAACGAACGGTGTTCTTTGGTCATGGAATGAGAAAAGAGGCATTTGAGAACATCGTGACGCCAGGAACAAACCGCATTGAAAAAGCAGAGGCAGTCAAAGAGGACATATATGTGATGGTCATCAGTAGAATTGATCCCCAAAACCAAGGACGAGATCCGCGGAAAGACATTAACGCTTCCATCAATTTGCAAAGCAAATGTTGCTGATAATAGCAATAACGATGATGACCTTTGTGTTTTAATAGCTAGATGCTAGATAACGTTGTGGCCAAAATCTGTGTTTTCATATATAATGTAACATTTAGAGAACTTTCGCAATCAACTACGAGAAAGACAAAGAGCAAAACAACACTGGCAATAGCAATATTATCTTTCGAGTACTATAGCACTATGTGTTGCAATTTGTTTTGAAATTACAGACAGCGACCTACGATACCTGTTGAAATGTCGCATGATGACGCGACCTTTAACTAATTACATCTACGTATGCAATGGAGCCACACCCCTTGTTGATGCACTCTGCTTACACAGTATTGCATTCCTTTGTCTTAATTAGTATTATGTTTTCCTTTCATCAATCATACTGCCGTATATGACTGGATGTAAATAGCACTGCTCTTTATTATATCCTCATTAATCGTTTACTTCCTTCGCTTGAGTAATTATTTCTATTACAGTCTCCTTTGTTTCAGTTATGTGTATTTTCCGTCAGTGTTGTATAAAGATTGAGAATATATTTATCAAAGTGGATCATGCGTTTGTGGCAGCCGCGGGAGCGTGATGACTAGACGCTTGCATGCCTGCCCGATGTGGCAGCCGCGGGAGCGTTATGACTAGACGCTTGCATGCCAGCCTGGTTTGGCAGCCGCAGGAGCGTGGTGACTAGAAGCTTGCATGACAGCCAGCTGTGGCAGCCGTAGGAGCGTGGTGACTAGACGCTTGCATGCCAAACCGGTGTGGCAGCCGCGGGAGCGTGGTGACTAGACGCTTGCATGCCAACACGGTGTGGCGCCGTGGGAGCGTGGTGACTAGACGCTTGCATGCCAGCCCGGTGTGGCAGCCGTGGGAACGTGGTGACTAGACGCTTGCATGCCAGCCCGGTGCGGCAGCCGCGGAAGCGTGGTGACTAGACGCTTGCATGCCAGCTCGGTGCGCAGCGGGAGCGTCGTAATTAGACGCTTGCATGCTAGTCTGGTGTGGCAGCCGCGGGAGCGTGGTAACTAGGCGCTTGCATGCCAGCCCGGTGTGGCAGCCGTGGGAGCGTGATGACTAGACGCTTGCATGCCAGCCCGGTGTGGCAGCCTTGGGAACGTGGTGACTAGACGCTTGCATGCCAGCCCGGTGTGGCAGCCGTGGGAGCGTGGTGACTAGACGCTTGCATGCCAGCCCGGTGCGGCAGCCGCGGAAGCGTGGTGACTAGACGCTTGCATGCCAACCCGGTGTGGCAGCCGTGGGAGCGTGGTGACTAGACGCTTGCATGCCAGCCCGGTGTGGCAGCCGTGGGAGCGTGGTGACTAGACGCTTGCATGCCAGCCCGGTGCGGCAGCCGCGGAAGCGTGGTGACTAGATGCTTGCATGCCAGCTCGGTGCGGCAGCCGCGGGAGCGTCGTAACTAGACGCTTGCATGCTAGTCTGGTGTGGCAGCCGCGGGAGCGTGGTAACTAGACGCTTGCATGCTAGTCTGGTGTGGCAGCCGCGGGAGCGTGGTAACTAGACGCTTGCATGCCAGTCTGGTGTGGCAGCCCCGGGAGCGTGGTGACTAGGCGTTTGCATGCCATCCCGGGGGGTCAGAATTCGATCCGCATTGTGGCGAATTCGAATCTTAAAAATTGACCTGGGCTCCAAAGTCGAAAATTGGTATAAAAAATGTCTTGGGAAGTAACAGCGGCAGACGTAACATGGATGACATCATTCACCTAATGCCCATTGGTCAATACACTATACGGGGCTAGCACCATATGCCCCATGTGTCTTCAGGCATGTAAAAGGGTTCTTTATGGTTACTTGTTTTCTTGCATGGGAACTGCGTCATAGACGAAACTAGCGCGCTAGTTTACCGGCCCGATGATAAGAGTTCGAATCGCACTGGAGACGACGATGTTTTAATTTTAATATTGCACCGAGTCTGCCAGGACATGTTCTGGGAAGAACAAGCCGCTGCTGTGATATTAATCAGATCGCTCATTGAGTGCTGGATGGTATATAGCAGTGGTTCGCAACCGGTGGGGAATTTACCCCCCCCCCCCACCCCCTACCAGGGGGAAGTTTAGAGCTTCCAGGGGGAGAATTAAGATTATTTCAAGATTGCGTTAATCAATCAATCAATCATGTGCCATGCCGAAAAGCGTGGGCGGTCATGACTCGCCATTTCACTCGATCACCAGTGTCGTGGATCAGCTCAGTGTTCCTGTCTCGTCCATCTCTCTTACACTCTCTCTGAGAGAAGAGAGACACAAATTTATTGCCTTGTAGATAGACTGGGGGAAATAATAATTGCGTTAATACAAGAACCGATTACTCGATATTGATTTTCATCCATACTTTACGGTTCTGTACTTCTCGCCCTTCTGAAATTCGTTTTATAACGTAAGTAGACCCACTAATCAAGTTTTCTGTTGACATATAGACTTGTTCTAGTATGTGTTTTTAAATTTAGCTTCTAATTTTACGTATATTGTCTTGGGGAGAGGGGATTTATAGAGAAGAAATACGAAACAAGAGGGGGGGGGGGTGACATTCTGAACATTTGGTAAAGGGGTGCATGGGCCAAAAAAGGTTGAGAACCACTGGTATATAGTATATAGCACTGGCATCATATACCAAGCACAACTTAATTCATGGAAACATTTCATACTTGCCTTTGTTTACTTTATTGAAGCAATAGGAATACACCTACACACGCCGGAATTGACATCTCGCCATGTTGATTGTGTTCATTTGGCACTGGGATATATGAAACCTTGTAATAATCGACGTGAGATAACAATGTTAATAACAAAACATTTCCTATCACGAATTTGAGAACTTATGATTGCTGCATAACATAATCTGTTGCACCGCTTGAGAAATTATTTCTGACAGCTATACAGATAATTTGGCTCACTTTCAAACACGGGTTCCAACATTTTAAATGACATTAACTCATTTAGCAATCTGGTTAAACTTATGGACTCCCCAGAATTACGTGTCCTCGGTTCACTCTGCACCAAGCAATTCAACATGCGTTAATTGTGTATTCTATTTTACGTTCTGGTAGACACTTTGTGATCATTATCAAGCCTGCCATTTTATTTCCCAGAAAATGTTCAGGTACCTATACTAGTTTGTGTCGAACTGAGTGCCCAGGTAAATTTACATTAAACAAACGAAAAACTCTACCAAACAGGATTCGAACACTTAGCTATCGGACTAGCCAGCAAGCACGACATGGGTAGTTATGATTAAATAAATTGTAACTGGTAAACGATGTGCTTGTACCCTCAATGGTAACACGTTGTCGATGTTTGCAATAAAACTATCCCATATTTATATGCTAGGTAATCATTCAGGATGTAGTCTTAGGGTAATTTATGTTGATGGACAAAAGACATTGAAGGGAGATAAGATCTAGTATAATCTCGCTGGTGTTTACATTCCAGGGCGACATTTATGGTGTGAATTTAAGAGGCTGGATTAAATCTGATGCGCAGCTCTTTCTTGTGGTGGTTGGAGAGGAGGGGAAAGTGGGAATCCTGTAACTAATGATTAATGAAACTGCTAGTTTTGGTTCACCAGTGCTACCACCATCATACCAGAGCATCGCCTTGTTGCTATAGTGATTGAGTAAACTGTGTAGAACATCGCTTGATACTATGTTTCTCCGTGTTTGTTAATTGGACCATATGGTTACCTCTTAATCCTTGGGTCGGATGAGGGGCGGCTGATAGGCGAGGACAGGGCAGCAACAAGTGTAGATCAAATGTATGTGTGCATTTACAATCGTACATCGGCATCGAGTGGCTTGTCGTGTGCAGAACAGTGTAAGTTTTATAAAATGTCTCTACAACATAAGTCAGATGTCCTGCCTCTGTCACTGTCTTGTGTACATCATCGATCATATCTTGAATCCATCAAAGTCTTGGTCTCTTTCTCCTTTACATTCCATTTACGTCTCCAACCTAAATGATTGATCTTTCCCAGACAATCATGAAGTTTTACATGCCCACTGTATTTCACCGTGATCAATTTATTTTGTCTCAACCAATCAAGCTCAATATTGTTTTGTTTTTTTCAGAGTTCAGCTCTGTTTGTTATCTTTTCATTCAATATTTATTGTACAGCTTGTGCGTTTTCAGCTATCCGCACTGTATCATCTGCGTAATGCCAATAGTTTATATTATAACCTAGAACCCTTATGCATGCTTTAACTTTGATCTATATTGTTATTACCGGTCTCTGTGGCTAAGGGCCTGTGGACGCGGTTTGTGAGCCCGTATACCCGAACACAGCGGTGCTGGTTTTTTTTCTAAAAAAGAAAAGGAGCCGGTCGTTCAGAAAGCAATGGCAAACTACTGAGCGTAAAATTTGCCCAGGAATCACGAACAGCGAAAATGTTGGAGTTGACTGCTACGTCCTGTGAAGGACATGCAACTTATTTTTTTTTTAAATATTGTTATTGTTTTGCTTTTTGTTTATTTGGATTGTACAGGCAAATGTCAGTATGACACCATAAGGAACAAGTTTAGCCAGCAGATAAGTTGAATTACCTAGGGACTACTATAATAGATGGAAAATGGGAGACGGGGATTAAGAGCAGAATACTTCAAGGAAAAGCTGCATTTTAGAAAATGAAAATCGTCTTATACAATAAGCCACTATCTTTGAATTCCGAATTTGAGTGCTGACATGTTATATGAATCTATTACGCTGTATAGCAGTGAATTGTGGAACGTAAGTTAACAATCAGGAAGAGCATAGAAGCATCGGAGATGTTCCTGTGGTTAATGGTGAAAACACCTTGGACTGTCAGAGTAACTAAATATTATTTCCGGGAATATGATAATGAAACTAGAAAGGTATATACAACTATAAGGAAGCTACAAACAACATTCTCTGATCATGTGATGAAAAGAGGGGCATTGTAGAACTTCGTGGATATAAAGATCAGTGGGACATGAGGCAGAGGCAGACCAAAATAAATTATCCTGAACGGACTAGGACGATGGTATTGGGGAATATCAGTAGCTGAGTTGATCCAGAACACCAAAATCCGAGGTACATGAAGAGACATGAACGCCTAGCTTGCAGGGCACAAGATGATTGATGATGATGATGATATCCAAATTTAATTTTATTGGTTTTTGGACATCATACAGATGAAATTTGTATTCCCCTATAAAAATAATTACACATAAACGTTAACTCTCCTGTTATTCAGAAAATACATGGTGGCTCTCCTGGGTGTCTCAACCCTTGAGGTTGTAACCAATGGTCTGTTTCTTCTCCTCTGTTACACTTTATCCCTAATTGGGGCTAAGTTTCTCCACCAACACATTCCAAGCGGTCGTATCCGTAGCTATATCATGCATCTCCTTGCATGTCATTCCCATATTATTGATTTCTGACTCTATATCTCTTCTCCCTGTGTTTATAGGTCTTCATCTATTTCGTTTACACTATTCAGACGAATTCCATTCAAGCTATACTATTCTCATGTTTTCTCAATGTAGATCATATCCAGCCTCAGTCATCTTCTCCACCTCTTGATTCTCTGGCATTTGTCTATTTCTCTCCACGAAGTTCCACATGGACGTGTCTGATTCGGTTTCATGGTGCTGTAGCTGAGGGGAAAATACAAGTGAAAGACTGAGTTTACTTTGCTACAGTGCTAAGAGGTAGAGAGTTACTCTGACTTCCTTGGGGCCAAAGAAGAAAAGGAGTAAAGAGAGAAAGAGAGAGAGAGAGAACCTCACATCCCCAACTGACAAAAAAGTGATAGTAATTAGATAAGAAGATACGAGGTTCGATGACAGAGGCAACAACTATTATTGATGTTCACCCAGGAACCACCTAGTTAGGGTCCAAGCAGTGGATTAAGGTGTTAGATTGTGGTAGAAATAGTGGTTGTAAAAACTAAAAGAGACTAAACAAATAAATCAAGAACAGTACAAGAAGATCTTTTATTTATCAACTACTACAAATTCGGTGACGATCTGTTTTCAAATACATTGAATAATAAACTGAAGTTCAATAACAGATACAACAGACAACTGCAGATATCAAACATCAACCAAAGGGTGACCCCTCTCCAGTCACCAGAACTTAAGACAATAGGGTACACCAAGTACCACAACACAGGTGTTCCAAACAATAGCTGAGTAAAATGACACAATACATTACTTATACACAGACAACAATACGGCACTACCAAAACATATGTTACAGAACATAAATTATCAGACATTACATAAACATGAGAGTTGTGACACCAGCTAATACCCCACCATGATCCCTGGAATGCTGACAAAAGTCAGCCTCTCGGTCCTCGCCTAAGACATAGACAGTTCACGGATCATCAACATGGGAAAACTCTCAACCCAACAAGCGAAGACAGAGTAGAACTTCTCACATTTCTCGCCTTCACGAACCGGTCTCGCTGACCACTGAAATAAAAATGGCCTCAGACGTCTTTGTCCGGTTCTGATCTTCTGAGTGTCCAGATTTTTTTTAAAACAGGCCAAATTAAGATGGTGGATATGCTTGCAGATCTACAAATTGATGGGAAAGACATTAGACTTATAAAAAACATATATTGGAAACAACAAGCTGCAATAAGGATGGATAATGAAGTGGGACAGTATCAGCCAATTAAGAGAGGTGTTAGGCAGGGATGTGTGATGTCTCCAGATCTTTTATCCCTATACAGTGAACATATTTTCAGAAATGTAGAGGATATAAATGGAATCAGCATTGAAGGACGAAACATCAATAACATTAGATATGCAGATGATACAGTATTAATTGCAGACAATGCGCAGGACCTGCAACAATTAGTAGATGCGGTTGTTGTACACAGTGAGCAACTGGGGTTAGAATTAAATTGTAAAAAGACTCAGGTTACGGTCGTCACTAGGAAGGAAGAAGTGCCACAATGTAGTATACAAGTAAATGGAAATATTCTTCAACAAGTGAATCGGTACAATTATCTTGGAACAGTCATAACATCTGATGGGAGATGTCTTGAAGAGATTAGAACAAGAATCGCCATGGCGAAAGTAGCCTTTAGCAAGATGAAAAACATTCTGACCAATAAAAAGATGTCAATTGAAACGAGAAAAAGAGTGTTGAGGGGATACATAGAGCCTGTTCTTTTGTATGGATGTGAAACTTGGACAATGAGTAGTCAAGCTGAAAAGCATCTGATGGCTGCAGAAATGTGGTTTCTGAGGAAAATGCAAAGAATACCATGGACAGACAGAAAAACCAATGACCAAGTACTACAGGAGACAAATGAACATCGTAAACTGATTAGAGAAATCAGACGTAGACAGTCAAAATTTTTTGGACATGTTATGAGAAGAAATGGATTGGAGAACTTAGTGACAACTGGCAAGATCGAAGGCGAACAGACCAAGAGGAAGACCGAGAGGAAAATACCTGGATGGCTTGGCCACATTGCATGGACGAGACAGGAACACTGAGCTGATCCACGGCACTGGTGATCGAGTGAAGGGGCGAGTCATGACCGCCCACGCTTTCCGGCATGGCACATGATTGATTGATAGTACTATAGGACTATACATTCAATGTTTTAATTATAGTAGTAATCTGTGACATTATCAAGTTTCTGTTTATAAAGTATTGCCTCCTGGAAACAGACAGTTTGAGAATCGCGCATGTTAAGGCGTACATTTATATCTTTAACTAAAGGGATTATAAATGCAGAGAAGCACATGACATATCAATTCATAAAGGTCAGAGACATGAAGTTCGCTTAAAGAAGTGTGTGGTTATTACAAGAAAGCCATGTTGACATCTTCAAGTTTGTAGTTTTTATGTGCTAAATGTATTACATCACAGCATTTCGTCATGAGCGTACATGTTGAACCAGTTTCTGGAGTCTGCCGTTAAAACACTTTAAATAACCAT
This sequence comes from Cepaea nemoralis, assembly GCA_014155875.1. Lineage (NCBI taxonomy): Eukaryota > Metazoa > Mollusca > Gastropoda > Stylommatophora > Helicidae > Cepaea > Cepaea nemoralis. The sequence continues at coordinate 67,189 of JACEFZ010021636.1, forward strand.
GCGATTTTTACAAGTAATGTCGCACTTAATAAGTCTCCTTTTCACCCTGTTCTGTCTCCAGCTTGAAATGATAGAGGGGCTTCATCGTCATCAACAAATGCTCTGCCAGCTGGCGTAGGCTTCCATGTCTCTCTTCAGGATCTCGGTCCTTAGTGTTCTAGATCAACATTGTTGATGATAGTCCTCCATGACAACGTCGCAGTCCATCCATAATAATTTGTCCTTGTCTGCCCCTGCCTCTCTTCCCCGTGATCTTTCCAGTCGTCACGGTGTTCTCCAATGCCTGTATTCTTATCACACAACCAAAGAAACATGTTTGTCTCATTCTTATTGCTGAATATAATGTTCTAATTTCATTACTCTTTTCAGGCAGTCGAGGTTCGTTATTATGGCAGTAAAAGGAATTACGTCTCAGGGAATCACATTGCTGTTGCTCCCAAGTTAGTTTCTAATTTATTAATTTACATTCCAAGATTCACTGCCATATAGCAAAACTGGTTCTGTATATCATTTCAGCATTCTCTTTCTTACATTCAATGATAGTGATTGATTGCATAAGACACCTTCCATTTTCTGAAATGCAGCTTTTGCTTGCATAATTATCTTCTTAATCTCTGTTGAGCACCTACCATCTCATGTTAGAATTGCCCCAGGGTATTTAAAAGTATCCGTCTGATTAATAATTTTCCCTTCTATTTCCATTCCACATTTTGGTGTCACTGTTTTCATTGATAGCACAAGTTGTACTGTTTTCTTCATATTTAAGGAGAGTAGCTTACGGTGTTTAAATGGCCCCAGGAAATTTTCCAACGGTTTCGGAGTTTTGGTAGGATCTTCCATGTCGGGATAAGAACCAGACGAAGACAGACACACATTTATTGCCTTGTAGATCGACTGGGGACAATAAAAGGCTAAGGAAAGAAAACCCGGAAGAATGCTTGTCGAAGTCGGGTGTATTGAACCACAGGTTTGGCAAAACAGTGCACCGCAATTCACTCAGTCATGATACGTTTGATTTGTATCTTATCATCAGGTGGCGGGGTAGAGGAATCCCTTATCGAAGGTACGCGCATATATATATATATATATATATATATATATATATATATATATATATATATATATATATATATATATATATATATATATGAGGAGCGGCTGGCAAAGAGGCTAGAACGCCGGACTCTCATTCGGGAGACCCGGGTTTGATCCCTCGGTAAGGTGTGGGATTTTTTTCTGTCGGGGTCAAAAAGAAAATCCTAACCTGCACAGTTCGCGGCGACTGCACTACCCAGACGGCCTTTATTCCTCAGGCTCAAAGACCCCTCTGCCATACACCGCAAGGTACTATATTGGCAGTAAATGATAGTTTTATATATATATATCGCTGTCAACACAAAGAAAATGCAAAGAATACCATAAACAGGGATAAAAACCAATGAACAAATCCTTCATGAAACAATTTGAGATCGTAAACTGATTACAGACATTAGACGTAGACAGTCAAAATTATTTTAGGCATGTTATGAGAAGAAATGAATTGCAGAACTTGGTGACAACTAGTAAGATTGAAGGGAAGAGACCAAGGGAGAAGACAGAGAAGTAAATAGATGAATGGATTGGCCACTTGGCATGGTCAAGACAGAAACACTGAGCTGATCCACGACTCTGGTGTTCGAGTGAGATGGCAAAACATGACCGCCCACCCTTATCGGCGTGGCACAGTGATGGATGGATGTGTTTGAGGTTGGGTTGATCACAATGGACGCACCCTGGTTGGAAATCAAACACCTGCCTCTGTTGGGGTTTCCACCCGGACCGCTAGCCTGTGTCAGCGACACATAGGAACCACTATACTAGAGCTGCATGATGAACTAGCCAGCCAGATGTCTGTAGCATTTCCAATAAACAAAACGTATAAATAAAATTAGTGGAACTGCCGTAAAGCGGTGGAAATGTAAACAATATAAAATAATACAAAGGAATGCAGCTTTACAGAACACAATTACGGGGACAAAAACGTTGCGGCGACGAGCCCTCATCAGCAAACATATACACAAAACACAACATAAACGTTGGAAAGACCCTACATCCCGTTCTTATGGCTTAATGTAGTCACTGAAGTGTCTTCTAGTGTTTATATGCTGTGTTTTTTTTATCTGCTTGCTGATGAAGGCTAGTCGCCGTAAATTCCTATGTTTTCCAGCTTTAAAAAAAAAGTAATTTAAAGGGCCATTTACACATCTTAAGGCGTACTGGGTTTATGGTGCTAAACCTATTATTGTATGGACCCCGCTGATGCGGAAAATATCAAAACGATCACCTTTATTCCCCAAGAAATCTTCGTGTTTGCTCAGGCCAATATAGTAAGGATAAGGACGATAGCTTCTTTAAATGTGATCCGTTGTTTGCGACAGAAAGAGTTAAACTATAGTATTGATATGACATTAGTCATCACAATGCAATGACTAATCAATGATGTAGATTTGAGTGTTTGTTTATGACCTTAATATTGCGCAATAATGCACAGATGCATCCGTGGAACGTTGATTACTTCTTGACATTAATGTCGTTGTCGGTCTCCACTCATGAAATATCAACCAAAAGAATATTGTGAAATTCTGAGGAGGTTGACATTTAATGTGTTCTTTTCTTTCAAAACGACGCTTTTCGTTTATGATTTTATCACAGATGAATTATACATGAGTTTAAACATGACTCCATATCAATAGTAGGTTTCCTTTGTTTGCTTCCATCAATGAGTATCCGCCTGTCTTGTGCTCCGAAGGTTGGGGATTCGATTCCAGTCTATGTCGTTCGGTTCGTGAGTAGTATTCTCTCGGAGACTCCTGCAGATCGTGCTTTATGAGAGGCTTTCGGCAGGACGAGCTGCTGAAAGAGGCCAAGCCATATGGTATAAAACCCAGTGAAATTAAGTCGATTCTTTCGCCTTTTAAATCCTATTTTGGCTTCTATCATTGTTATGTAAAAAGGGATTAACAGGCGAAAGGATCTATTTCATTGTGCCTGGTTTCATCTCATCTAGCGCAGTCTCTGTAGGCGTCTGTGATCTAAGGGTGGTGTACACAGTTTCACAGTCCCTACTTACCCAATTCGAAGTTAACCGAAAGCGATTTGTGACCCGATCACTCTGCGTTTTTTTTCCTCCTTCACAATAGTGTAAGCGCGACCGTTCATAAAGCAAAAGCAAATTACCGAATGTGAAAATATCCTAGATAATCATTAATTTAAGAAGTCAATAAATTCTGGTCGTCCTCACATGGGCATACAACTATTATTTTAGCATGGTCTCCCTTTAAAAGATCGGATAACCTTATCTGTCTATCGGAGCACCCATCCCTGTAGCTCCGGTGACGACATACTCCAATGTCATCATCTTCTTTTCGCAAGTTCTAGGCAGAACGTTTCTCTATACACAACCTACTATAGTAGAAAGATTGTCTATATTTCAATAGTTCGCATGGCTGATTCACTGTTCATGCCCAAGGTATCTTTATATTCGACGACTATTACATTGCGGTATTTACTTTTTCTTGGAATGAGCAACATGTCTGCCATGTACAATTTAAATGCTTAAGAATGGAGGTGGAGGCGGTCAGTGCAGCTTTCCGCTGGATGGAGAACACGATACATACACAGAGTGTGATTGTAACTGACTCAGAAAGCATGCTGAGGAGGGTGAGGACAGGCAGGCTTCGTGCAGAGTGGCTTGCTTCGCTTCGGAGGTCACGGGTAGCAAAGATCACCTGGATCTTTTCTCCGGGACATGCCGGTGTGCTGGGGAATGAACACGCGGACAGACTGGCTGGCTCGGCAAAACTTGGTGGAGTATTGATGCATGACAAGGCAGACGTGGTTGCGGCCTTGTGGGAGTACGTGTACACCTCGGAGGAGCAAATGGATCAGCAAAGTCTGGTAAGAATGAGGCTGCGAGGTGTGATGAGGGGATTTGGCCGACGCTCGACGCTCAGAGGAAAGTCGAGACGGACATATAATCAGATTGCTACTGGAACTATTAGTGTTGGAACTCTTCGTGTGGCTGCTGAGGATGGGGACGGAGCGCTTATGGGAATGCCGCGAATGCTGTGATGTCGGTTCTTAAATCAATCAATCAATCAATCAACTCTGTTTGTCACTGCGTACTTTGACCTCATCCACCACATGCTACATATCATGTCCATTGTTGTGCAAAGAATACTTTATCGTCTTGTGTATCTTATATTGTTGATGTTAATTCGTCCAATGGCATTCCGTCTCAAATATTTTACATTTCTCATCAAATGTCTACAACATAAGAGGAAAATAAGATCTGGAAAAATGCACATACCTGTTTTCTTTGGACCTGTTTGAGCTATTTCATTATAACTTTTTAAGGCAACATTTTGTTTCTAATATATGATTTTTAACAAGCTGAGGCCTTTAATGTCAATTTGTAGACTTACAAGCATCTTATTACTTGACAGTTCTTAATATATTGTAAGTCTTCGTGTAGTCAATGAAGCAGAGATGTTGATCTTTATTTTCTTACATCCAAAGCTCTATTCATGTTCTCAGCAAATACACAGCATTCAGTGTACCCTTGATTTCAACAAGCCCACCCTGTTCTTCCACTATTTTGGTTGTGTGTTCTTCTTACATTTTGCAAAATTGGCAATTGCCATTGATTTACAAAAACTAACTTTGTGCAAACAAAAAGCCATGATAGCCAGTTTAAAATTACCGTGATGGACAATTCAAATTATAGTGCGAATATGCATGTTGTAAATCAAAGAATATGCTTTTGAACATGAAAGATTTATCTAATCACTTTAGTTTATGTTGTGTGATTTCTACAGTATGCACCTGACAAGATACAGTGAAATATACCAGGCAACAAATCTTACAATCTATTGTTTGTGACTTCGTTATTGGAATTCACTACGGGAAAACATTGTTTTGAATGTTGCAAGATATTTATAATTTGACTTGTGATTCGAATTGTTTGATATTAATCATATTCTAGGTCACCTCAAATGGGATGGGTTGACCAGTTCCCTTTCTTGTCATGTCTCCTTCACAAATAATGTCTAGCAAATTATTAAACCTGTCCTGTGGCTATTTTTAGGAAGGTTAAATCCAGAACAAGATCGGTGGCAAAAACATAAATAGTCTTGTACCTGTTGACTATCATGAAATACCAACAAATACAATATTAGGCAGCCCGGTGGTGATGCAGTGGCAAACACTCTTTCATGCTGGCCCTGTGGTCATGAGTTCGTATATATATCGAGGCGGGTGTTTTTAAAGGACCTGGGTGCAACAAACCTGACATGGGCAGAAGGAAATGTCAAGGAGTATGCAGACGGCCAGCGTGATATTATCCTCATTACTCATCGTATAGTGTCTGGTCTTGAAGAGATTAGAACAAGAATCGCCATGGCGAAAGTAGCCTTTAGCAAGATGAAAAAAACATTCTGATCAATAAAAAGATGTCAATTGAAACGAGAAAAAGAGTGTTGAGGGGATACATAGAGCCTGTTCTTTTGTATAGATGTGAAACTTGGACAATGAGCAGTCAAGCTGAAAAGTATTTGATGGCTGCAGAAATGTGATTTCTGAGGAAAATGCAAAGAATACCATGGACATACAGAAAAACCAATGACCAAGTACTACAGGAGACAAATGAAAATCGTAGACTGATTAGAGAAATTAGACGTAGACAGTCAAAATTTTTTGGACATGTTATGAGAAGAAATGGATTGGAGAACTTAGTGACAACTGGCAAGATCGAAGGGAACAGATCAAGAGGAAGACCGAGAGGAAAATACCTGGATGGCTTGGCCACATGGCATGGACGAGACAGGAACACTGAGCTGATCCACGACACTGGTGATCGAGTGAACTGGCGAGTCATGACCGCCCACGCTTTCCGGCATGGCACATGATTGATTGATTGATTGAGTGTCTGGTCTATACACAACAGGAGGCTATCACCATTAGCCCGATACGCATCTATGAGAGTATAAATGGCTTTCAGCGTTATGGATAAAAACAATATTTGTAGGGAGTCTTCGTGGCGAAGTAGGTACGGCATCTGCATTGCGAAGGTTGTGTGTTCGATTCCAAGCTACTTCGTTCAGTTCACGAGTGCAGATTTCTCGGAGACTCCTGGGGGTCGTCACTGGAGCTACGTAGTTCGTGCTTTGTGCGACGCGTTCGGCAGGTCGCGCTGAGGAAATAGACTGGTCCATTTGAGTGCAGTACACCCGGTGCAATGAAGTCGATCCCATGGCCTTCTAAAGTCTTTTTAAACTGTATACAATATTTACAATGACTCTGGTTTTGTACAGAAACCCCCACACAGTACCCCACAAATCTGGTACAGAACGTTTTGAGAAGGTCAGCTGACTTTCCTCCAGGCACTTCATCGAAGTAAGGCAAACGAGCCATGGTAAGTAAAGTAAGCACTCTTGACACGCCATAAGAAACGTTGGCCATATGGTGCTACACCCATATCTTTTATTAAACATCAGCATTTGGTAGGGGATGTGCTCTGCGTCACGCCGGTCGCCATTAATTCTCAAGGCATATCCTGGTATCCATTCGAGACTGGGTCAACCTCTGAGCCGTGGAATAATTTTTGTTTTTTTTTAAATTTCGAATCCGCCCAGATGTGAATCGAGTCTATGTATTCATGGAAGGTATGGAAGCTTCTAATGGTGAAGCTGCTGTAGCTTTAAATAATAAATAATCGCCGGTGGCATGAAACAAAAAACATTTGTAATCGATGACTATATGCAGCTACGACAGGTGAAACGAAAGAAAGCAGCTATGTTCTAGCTGGAAAGGTCTCGCAACAAGACGGAGTAGGCGAGAGATTAAGTAACTGTCCAGTAGGACTTGAAGTATTCATACTCCTCAACATCTTTCGAGGTAGTACGAGGGCATATGGCCATGTTCCAAAAAACGATAACTTTATGATGTAAGGTACATTCAGACAGATTGCTGTTCTTGTTCACACGTATTTGTGTCCTGGCTTATGTCATGGAGCTGGTGAACAGTGTTTAGGTGTTCTTGTCTAATCTATGATCTATGGAAGATTGATATAGAACACATGAAGATATTAGTTTGCACTGAGGTGATCCAATAGACACTGAAAGCATAGTAAACAGATAGAGTGCAAAATTATTATCACATTTCATGTTACTACTTATGAGACATGACAGATTACGTCATCATTACCTAATCATGCGTGAGTGAGTATGAGATGGCATATATATATATATATGAAACCCGTTACACAATGTCTTTATTACAAAAGCATGAAAGAAACATTAACAGATGCGGTAGAAATAAACAAAGCATTCATTTTGAATGAATTATGGACCATGGGTTTGTCAGAAGAAGTCGCCGTAGGCATTCAAGCAAGCATCCCATTGCATAGGTAGTCTGCGAATACCGTCGGAAAAAAGGATTGTGGTTGCTCACTGAACCAAGTGTTTACCGCGTTAATTACCTCTGCATCTGTGAGAAATTGTTGCCCCTTGAGGGCTTTTTTTTCGAGATCCGAACAAATGAAAATCACATGATGACAAATTAGGACTATAGGGTGGATGTTGCAGAATTTCCCACTTCTTCCTTGCTAATGCTTCCTGCACAATCTTTGCGACATGCTTACGAGCATTATCGTGCAACAAAATCACACCGCGAGAAAGCATGCCGGGTCGTTTATTCTTGATGGCTTTTTGCAGCTTGTCTAGTATTTTCAAGTAGTGGGTAGAATTGATGTTGACACCAGGTTCTTTAAAGTCGGCCCTTCATGCTCAAAGAATGCGCTCAGCATACCCTTACCTGCGGAAACCTGTAACTTGAATTTTTTGGCTTTTGGTAATCCACTTTCTCTTTTGCTGCTCGGCTCAAAGTGGTGAGACCATGATTTATCGCCTGCCACTATGCGGAAGAGAAATGTATCACCCTCCACTCTGTAACGCAGCAAGTGGTTCAAACAACATCTCATGCGTTCCTGTTTATTTTGGTCGGTCAACATCCGTGGTACCCACTGTGAACACACCTTCCAATATTGCAGTTTATTTACGAACGACATTTTGAATTGTCCCAATTCGCACATCAAATCCTTCGCTAGCGAACGTATACTTCGACAACAGTTCACCTGTACTGCTGCATCAATTTTCACGATGGTTGTTTTCTGTTGCAACAATAAGCGCTTGACCCGGCCGTAGCAGATATATCGTGAACTGACGTACTTTCTGAAACATTCGTGCCCAGTCTGTCACTGCTGTCTTCGATACACATTTGTGTATAGTAAACAGATAGAGTGCAAAATTATTATCACATTTCATATTACTACTTATGAGACATGACATATTACGTCATCATTACCTAATCATGCGTGAGTGAGTATGAGATGGCATATATATATATATATATATATATATATATATATATATATATATATATATATATATATATATATATATATATATATATATATATATATATATATATGAAACCCGTTACACAATGTCTTTATTACAAAAGCATGAAAGAAACATTAACAGATGCGGTAGAAATAAACAAAGCATTCATTTTGAATGAATTATGGACCATGGGTTGGTCAGAAGAAGTCGCCGTAGGCATTCAAGCAAGCATCCCATTGCATAGGTAGTCTGCGAATACCGTCGGAAAAAAAGGATTGTGGTTGCTCACTGAACCAAGTGTTTACCGCGTTAATTACCTCTGCATCTGTGAGAAATTGTTGCCCCTTGAGGGCTTTTTTTTCGAGATCCGAACAAATGAAAATCACATGATGACAAATCAGGACTATAGGGTGGATGTTGCAGAATTTCCCACTTCTTCCTTGCTAATGCTTCCTGCACAATCTTTGCGACATGCGTACGAGCATTATCGTGCAACAAAATCACACCGCGAGAAAGCATGCCGGGTCGTTTATTCTTGATGGCTTTTTGCAGCTTGTCTAGTATTTTCAAGTAGTGGGTAGAGTTGATGTTGACACCAGGTTCTTTAAAGTCGGCCCTTCATGCTCAAAGAATGCGCTCAGCATACCCTTACCGGCGGAAACCTGTAACTTGAATTTTTTGGCTTTTGGTAATCCACTTTCTCTTTTGCTGCTCGGCTCAAAGTGGTGAGACCATGATTTATCGCCTGCCACTATGCGGAAGAGAAATGCATCACCCTCCACTCTGTAACGCAGCAAGTGGTTCAAACAACATCTCATGCGTTCCTTTTTGTTTTGGTCGGTCAACATCCGTGGTACCCACTGTGAACACACCTTCCAATATTGCAGTTTATTTACGAACGACCTTTTGAATTGTCCCAATTCGCACATCAAATCCTTCGCTAGCGAACGTATACTTCGACAACAGTTCACCTGTACTGCTGCATCAATTTTCACGATGGTTGTTTTCTGTTGCAACAATAAGCGCTTGACCCGGCCGTAGCAGATATATCGTGAACTGACGTACTTTCTGAAACATTCGTGCCCAGTCTGTCACTGCTGTCTTCGATACACATTTGTTACCGTACGCGGCCTTTATTCTTCGATGAATGTCTACTCTTTGAGCTTCTTTGGACTGATTTTGGATCAACCCGGCCATTTTCTCAACGGTCAGAAACAGAACCTATGCATCATGGGACGATAAGCACGTGCTCTTTTATTCATTTGTCAGTACCTATCACATGACTATGACATGATCATGTTTAACGTCAGCAATTACGCGCAGTGCGGCACGAACGAATTTCAAATGAACGCCCCTTATATATATATATATATATATATATATATATATATATATATATATATATATATATATATATGTATATATATATATATATATTTGTGTGTATGTGTGTGTGTGTGTGTGTGTGTGTGTGTGTGTTTGTGTGTGTGTGTGTGTGTGTGTGTGTTTACAATATAATGTCTCATTATGGACTGGTAAATAAAAAGCAATCAGGCAATGAAGATTGTCTGCAATGAAACTCGAACATGTCTGTCTCTCGCCTTCGATAAACATTCTGTCACGCTGATGTTCGCCCATGTCTTGATGTTATCTGCCCACTTGTATCATTGTCTACCTCTTGCTAGCTTGCCTTGGACCGTGCCCTCAAATATGACTTATATACGAGTGCTATGTCTTTTAACATGGTCGAAATATTTTACTTGCCTCTTTTCTATTTCATTCTTTAACCTTCTTTTCATTCCCAGTTTTTCTTCTCAAAGAGTCAGATCGTGAAACTAGAGTGCATACAGAATGAAGCCATGAGGGTTATTTTGGGGTGTACAAGGAACACCGCAATAATGTGTATACGATACATCCTAGTGCTGCAGACAATTGCAGACTAAAGGCGTTGCAGGCAAAGTCTTACATCTAGGTATCTGCGGTCAAAGAACACCTCCTGTTTGCTTCTCTGGATGCAATCAAGGGCCACAGGCTGTTAGGACGAAGATCATGGATGGCTCAGGCAGAAGGTACCATCAGAGAAGTGTGCACACTTGAGAAGATTGACAGAGGCAAGGAATGGGCCAGAGTGTCGAATATAAATTCAGACTCGTATGGGGTTATAATCACACTGGGCCGTGAGTGTAAGGAGTGGCCAGCAGGCGCTAGGGAAGTAGAAATTCAGCAATTAATTAATGACTACTCTCTTCATGGCGATGTGATTATCTATACCGATGGATCTGTGTTAAGATACAAGAACTGTGCCTGAGGATTCATAGCAAAAGCAAATGGTCAATGTGTTGACATATGACACCACAACTTCAAATCTAAGAATGGAGGTGGAGGCGGTTACTACAGCTTTCCGTTGCTTGGAAGTTCTCCAACTTGTTTAAAAATTCTTTATGTGTAAAAGTTGAAGAGACTTGGTGACAACAAGCATCCTTACCATACTCCTCTTTTTATCCCTATGAGCGGGACGCAGAGGTGTTTCCAAGGCACCAGGGCCGGGTTATATACTGGCCAAGACCTATTGACGCGTCCTCGTCGAGCGTCCTGGGCAACAGGTCCCTTCGGGGTCCTGGCTAAAGTCAGTTAGGATCGCCGATTCCTCCGAAGTCGGAGAGTGTCTGCCTGTACGGCGAGGAACCACCAGTCTGCACACCAATAAGCCAGACATGGGACAACGGATACTCACGCAAACCTCAGGTCCTGTATGACATCACACTGATGTTGGACAACAGGATGCCTTCATCCGACATACAGGACTTCGCGCTGGAGCTCAAGCCAACGAACACAAGCAAGCAAGCAAGCATCCCTATGAGCGATGAGTAATTATTTCGGTGTTTAATAATAAAGCAATACTTATTCATTATCTTAGTTTCTACATGTACTAGTCTAGTGGACGCTTACAATCTCGTCTAATTTAGCATGCGTTCAACTACCTCTAACAGTGTACACGTGTTTTGTTTCTTGTCTAAAAATCTCGTCTAATTTAGCATGCATTCAACTATCTCTAACAGTGTACACGTGTTTTGTTTCTTGTGTCACGTCTTGTCCGCTAACCAACCTATACCAACATGCTCTTGGGTTAGGTCTGATTCTCACAAAACCAGTCTCTTAATTACTATTTCCTCTGGTAAGCGTATATATGACGGTCATCTCGTATGACCATTATGACTGGCTCTAGGCTGTTATTTTCATATTCAGTTAACTTCCGCCGTCTCTGGCAAATACCCGGATATTGATTCTGGATCATATGTTTCTCATTTTATATCTAAATGTGATGTAGCTGTCACAGTTACGCCTCTATAATATCTCTTCTGAACTAATTAACATCGTCGTCGTTATCATCTCATCGACAGTAATCTGTAATGAGTCACCAACAAACTATGTCCTGCCTATTCACTGTGATTTTATAGGTGTCTTTCCAGTCAATCTTTGTATGCTGTACTCTTACATAACACATGCAACTAACTTTAACTTTAGGCAGTCTAAGATATCGTTAAACCGTCTTATCTTTTGCTAACGCTTGCAACTCGCACAATATCCTCCCCATATTATTCACGTCTGTTATTTTCTCGATGCGTTGTGTCTCCCTCTGTTTCGTTTACCTTGTGTGTTCCAGTAAAAGGATTTAATAAATGTACTATTCTCAGGTTTTCTCAATGTGTTCCCTGTTTATCATCAACGTCTTTATCTCATGCTTTGATTTGCTGGAATCTGTCTATTTCTCTCCCTAAGCTTCACATTAGTTATTCTAATACACTGTTTTAGTCGTTCTATTCTGCGCAGACACCAGGTAGCTTATTGTAAATTATTCTTCCTCCACGTTTCTCAACCAACGCTAGAGGCATACAAAGGTAGATTTTGCTAGTTCCTGTTCTCGTCGTGTTCCATTTCCTTTTCAGATAATTCACATAATAATCCAGTACCCATTTTATGAGGCTACGTCAACCCTTAAGCCGTACTGAAAGGAAGGAAATAATCTTGCAGCTGCTGAAGATTGAACCGGACACTATCGTCGTAAGCAAGAGAAATAACTATTACACCATCGCAGCTTTACCACTCGTAAACATATATTTATGATATAAATAGAGCAGCCATTGAGACAGTAAGAGACTATCGCCTGTCAAGACGGCAAGCTGCTAGTCAGTCATCCTGTTATCTCCTGCTGCAGGCGAGATTGTTCTTATACGTGAAGTTGATACGATCAGCGCTTCTAGGAATCCATATTGCATTATGTGGTATTAATTACAATGTACTCGAGTGATTGTTTGTAATGGAGGGGATGGAATTTGCCAATAAATAAGTGGCCTAATCCGATGATGGTGGACTTGTTCGTCGATGCGTCGCATTCGCAACTGCGAGTGCTAACAAGACAAGTCACCTGAACAAGTCAAGAAGCCTGATACGGGGGAAATGGCATGTGGCAAGAACACCAACAAACACATGGCTTCCAAGATGTGCAGCGTGGGAGCCGACAAGACCACCAAGAAGACGAACGTGGAGAGCCTGTCTGTGAGCTGTAACAAAGAACATGAAACTACAGCTACCACTGAAGCCACCACGAGGGAGACCGCCGACAGCCCACCATAGACAAGATCCAAGACAGCTGAGAAGAAGGAGGAGAAAGACACTAGAGTTGGAAACGCCGACTCAAAAACAGTCCGATGGGTTGTCAAGCGGATTCAAGTGGAGCTGTCAGACGAAGAAATCCAGAAGCAGCTACAAGAAGAAAATCTCAACATTCGAATCTTGAAGGCGGAGCGGATCCTGACATATTCAAAGATTCCTATGACACTAGCGATGGTGACGGCTGAGGGCAGCGAGATACCTCGCCAGGTGTCTATAAACCAGAAAATTCAATAGCCTGAGGGATTCATGCCACGAATCATCCAATTTTCCATATGCCAGAGGGCCGACCACAGCAGAGGAGCATGTCGCAGTAAGACGGAAATCTGCCGCTAATGTGCCGATCACCAGGCCTTTAAGGAGTGTCCGCTGGCCAAGCTGGACAAGGACTTCCGAGCACCCAACAACAAAAGAAAGTGCGCCAACTGCCTGGGCAAGCATGGAGCAAGATACATGGGCTGTCCATACCTCAAAAGACACAGAGACGTCTTAAAGCTCGCCACCACAACAAAGACACCATATAAGGAAGCAATGAGGAGGTGCAAGACGGCCACCGGTATATCACAAGCTGTAAGAGATCAACTGCAGAACCAAATAGACGAGCTGAAGAAGCAAGTCAAGGCACTACAAACACCAGCACCAACCAGCGATAATGAGAAGCAGCTGGCCGACAAGAAAGAGATCCAGCACAACATCAAACAAGTGGTGGAGCGCATGGCCGAGATGAAGAAGGAAAATGAAGAAATACAATGCACCATTAAAGCGGAGACAGAAGTCCATAAAGCTGAAATGGAACTTCTCAAAACAAACCAACAGAAGCCATACAAGAACCCACAGAGAAACCGCAAGAGGAAAACCAACAAGAGACCGAGCCTGGAACGCAAGCTAAAACCGCCAGCAGCCCAGCCACGATGCCAGAGAAACTCAAGGGGAAACCATTATCCCGCCAGGCCTCTGAAGAAAACCGAGATGAGTACCACTACGACGGCATGGAGGACACCCCGATTCCCCCATGTTTTACCGAGGAAGAAATCGCAAGATGAACAGAGGTCATGAACTTAGGTGCAAGGGATACAGAAGGCGCATGGTAGAAAAAGAAAAGAAGTACAAGAAACACAAGGGAAAACCAATGCCCAACCGTACCTTTAAAGAATACCCAGACTTAAACACGGATGACGTACAACAATGGGCATACTATATAGATGACTGAGAAATCGTCACATGGCTGACCACGGAGGAAGAGATCCAAAGGCAACAAAAATTCAAACTCGAAAGAGGACAAGGGCACAAGGAAGAAAATGAAAACATCGAAAAGCTACTACGGGCTATACACAAAATAGGAGGCAAAAAGACCAAATAAAAAGTCCTTATAAGGACTGCAACCAGAAGAGCCAGAAACTGCCACTAACAAAAGAAACCACCAGGATACGGGCACAAAGGACAGCCGCCACCAACCCATCAGCTGACGTCACAGACACAAACGAACATACCCAGTCCGAGATAGGATTCACTCGTAAGAACCCATAAAAACCGCGGACCTCAACAATAACCCAGCTGAAGAGGCAGGTTGAACGAGGCCGAATTTGGAATTTTTGTTTTGAAAATTGGAATTGGGCAGTAAGACAGTCATAATTATTAAATATATTGGGCAGACCGATAGACACCTAGCTGGTTGCTTTAGGGTTGAGTTGAGTTGAGTTAAGAACCGATATCACTGCACTCAGTACATTACCATATGTGCTCCATCACCTCGTTCAACAGCCAGCGAAGAGTCATACTACTAATCGTTCCCACCGCTGTCGGATTTAAGTTCTCCTGGTCTTCCCTCTCAGTTTTGAGATTCTTCCAGAACCCCTACCGACCCCCGCAGTCTCATTCTTTCCACATACGGGTTCCTAATCTGTTCTCCGACCTTCTTCACCTGGTTCCACAAACGCATGACCACCGCCCCCTTATCCAAAGGCAATCTACCACCAAGAAGTGCATTCCCTGCTAGCTTATCAGCCTGTTCTCTCCCCCCCCCCCCCCCCCCACCCCCCACCCCCGTACCCCGCATGGCCAGGGCAAAATATTTTAACGATCTGTGATCTCTGAAGCGACGATAGCCATTCCATACGAAATATTCCATTCTCCACCTTACTAAGCATACTCTGTGAATCCGTAATGAATACAGTGTGTTTTTCAGTAGTCTCCTCTAACCAACGGAACGCCGCTGTTACTGCTTCCACCTCCATTCTCATGCTGGAGGTCGTAGTCTCATATACCAGTCTCTCCTTTTTTAAGACTCGTCCATTAACCTTTAGGGAATACCTGAGAGACATTATAAAACACTCCGACAAATCTGTCTCTTAACAATTTCAGTTCTTCTGATCACAAGGGAGTCAACGATGTATGGATCACACCATTAGTCATGTTACTCTAACAGCTTAATTAGGCTTAACATTGAGAGCCAGTTAATCAACTCTTTGGGATGCATCCATCCAGAGGGAATCAATACTGTTCTAGAAATTGAAATCAATGTTTTCCCGTAGTGAACTTGAATAACGAAGAAACAAAAAATAGATTTCACGATTTATTGCCTTGCATATTTCGCTGCATCTCGTCAGTTGCATACTGCAGAAACCACACCCCATTAATTAAAGTAATTAGATAAATCATTCACGCTGAAATATACAGCACACATACTCACTCAGTAATTCCAATAGCGGGGTAGGGTTATCCCCTATCAAAGGAGAAGTAAGGTGCATCCTTCCCTCCGCTAGTCTACGGGACACCCTTGGGCAAGGTGGAGTACCCGTTTAGCCCCCCCCCCCCCCTCGATCAGGGTTACGTGAAGCCATGGAAGCAGGTGGTGGATGGAGTGTGAGAGCAGCCGATAGATTGTTGTTGATTATGGTCTTGCACTCTGCGGCGATAGGCAGATGATCTCATCAGTAGAGACAATGGCTATGGCCACCGACTAGTACAGTCACAGCCTAGAAGGAAAGCAATGGCAAACTACCTTCTGCAAAACTTGCCAAGAAACCATAACAACCATGAAAGAAAACATAATAAGAAAGAGATCTGGTGGTGAGACCCCCAGGCCAGGCAGATCAGATAGCACTGGGGAAGAGTGTGACACAGGGACTAGTACTAGTAATCGTGATGACAGAGTGAATCCTGACTGTGTTACCAAGGAAATCCTCTGTGCCAGACTAAGAAACAGAGTGAGAATAGCAATTGCGGAATGTGAGAAGTCTGTATGAGGGAAAGCTTAAAGTAGTGTGTGATGAGATTGAGAGGTTAAACATTCAAATTTTAGGAATTAGTGAACATCGCTGGAGTGGCAAGGGACATTTTACAACTGAAAATGGAAGTATTTTCATTTATTCTGGTAGAGATGTCGGAGGCCAGAGTGGAGTGGCATTTTGTTTAGATAAGATAACTGCAAAAGCTTTAATGAGATATAATCCAGTTAGTGATAGAATCCTCACTATTAGACTTAAAGGCCGTCCAAAAACACACAACTCCCATACAGATATATGCACCTACTTCAACAGCAGAGGAGGACGAAATTGAAGATGTTTACAACACACTACAAGACACATTAAATATGATTGGTCATAATGATATAGCAATAATAATGTGAGATTTTAATGTAAAAGTAGGTGCAGGAAGAGCTGAAATGAGAGACACGTTTTAGGAAAATTTGGATTAAGAAATAGAAATGATGCAGGTGACAAATTAATTCAATTTTGCACAGAAAATGAGTTAACGATAGCCAACATGCTTTTTAAACTTCTTTGCGTTCATCCAGAGTGTTTTTTCAGATGTGATTGCGGTGTGTCTGGTTAGGCACCCTTGGGTCGAAACCCTTGGGCCAACACATTCGACTTTTAGCGTGCATTTTTGACCAGGTTAGCATTCCTGGGAGACTCTCACTTTTGTGGTACTGTCCACCTCCCAGCTGGTCAAGTTGGAACAGTCGAAGACTGCACGGTCCTCCCTCAAATGAAGGCAGGGACAGTCCATAGCATTTTCCGCCATCCTGGGTGGCTTCCATAATTGCAGAGCCGACACATAACGCTCTGGTGCTGGGCTCACCGAGGGAATCGTCACGTCCTGCTCATGGCTGCTTTGATTCCTCACTTCAATATATTGGGTATTTCGTTCTCCCCGTGCCGTTCCCGCACAAACCAGACAGGTCTGCAGACGGTATCCACTCAGCGAGTTTTCGGACATGTGCTTGTCGTTGCGCCCGTCAGAGCTGTTCCAGGCACGACAGACATTCGGAAAACTACCTAGTCAGAGCTGTTCCGAACAAGAGCGGCATTCGGAAACTAGGTAGTCAGAGCTGTTCCTAGCACGAGAGACATTCGGACGAGACATTACACTCGGACGTAAATGCGTAGTGCCAATTTTTAGTTTGCCACCCGTAGGACGGCACTTCCGACTTCAGCAGGCATTTTTTAATGAGGTTAGCTTCCTCGGGTTTCGAGGCACGTTAGACTTATTGTTGTGATGTCGCCCACATCTCAGCTGGTCAAGACAGAACGATCATCGATATCACGGTTAACCCTCAAGGGAAGGCAGGGGCAGACCATGGGCATATCCAAGGCTATCCAGGGAGGCTTCCATAATTGCAGAGCCGGCACATATTGCTCTGAGACTGGGTTCACCCAAGGAGTTGCGACGTCCTGCTCATGGCTGCTTTAGTTCCTCACTTCCATGTGTTGGGAATCTCGCTTGCCACTGGTCGCTCAAGCACACACCAGGAACGGTCAGACTGCGGGCGACATCCACTCGGTAAGCTTTTTCTTTTGACTTCAGACCACGCAATAGGTTCGCTCGCCGTGCGTTCCATTTCGCGTCATTGAGACGTTCTTCCACTTTTGTCTACACTCTCTATGAGTTAGATTCAGACAGTTTTCGTAACCATTTCCTTCGACTGGGGCACTTTTCTGACTTTTTGTACTCGCTCACGAGGTAGGCTACATGTGCTGCCGGCTCAGCACCTTACCTTCGTGCAGCAGTGAACGAGAAACGGCCTGGCCCTCTCATCCGGGAATCTCTCATATCCCCCAGCTGAGAGCCTTCGAATATGTATCAGACCTGAGCATGTAGCTTGCTCAGTATCACGCCTCTATTTTTCGGTAGGTGGGTAACGGCCCGGCTCTCAGATCCGAGGGTTTGTGGCTTAGAGGTGTTCAGCCACAGCCCTCGACAGGGAGCCTTAAGAGTTTTGTCCGGACCAAGAACTTCTGCCTTCGTGCACCTGATTTAAATTTTTGACTGCTATCCTCAGTCTACCTGCAGAGCAGCAGGTTGTGTCTCTCTTAGTCTGGTCCCTATCCCATAAGCTGTCCGATATGTAGTTTTTCATCCATCGGCAAGCAAATGGGGTCGATGGGACACGCAAGCTCCCCCACCACGTCAAGGTGGAGACACATCGGGGGAGCTTTTTAAACAACTTCCAAGAAGACTCTTCACATGGAAGTCTCCAGACAGTATTACAAAAAATCAGATAGATTATATTTTAATACAAAGAAGATGGAGATCAAGCATAACATCTGCAAAAACCCTACGAAGTGCAGACTGTGATACAGATCATCAGTTATTAGAAGCAGATCTGAAATTAAAACTCAAAAAGCTTACCCGAGGACCAAGGCCACATCGTTTTGATCTCACAAAAATACCAGATGCCTACAACATAGAAGTTAGGAATCGCTTTGGGGTCTTGATGTCTGTACAAGAAGAAATGACACCTTATGAACTGGCAGTACAAGCTAGAGATATCTTTATAACTGCAGCCAAAGATTTCATTCTGACCAAGAAAAAGCAACTTAAGCCATGGATTACATCAGACACGTTAGAATTAATAAAACAACGAAGGGAGCTGAAACAGAAAGGAGATGAATCCGATAACAACAGGATGAAGTATAAATCTTTAACTCGAGAAATAAGAAAGAACACAAGAAAGGACACAAATAAATATATACAAGATTGCTGTACCAGAATAGAGCAATATCATAAAACTGGAAGAGATTATGAAATGTTCAAAGAAATGAAGTTATTGACAAGAAATGTTCAACCTCAATTGAATGTTATCTGTGACAAGATGGGAAATACCTTAACAGAATCTAGACAAATTCTAGAAAGATGGCAGGAGTACTGCAGTGGAACGTATGATATCTGTGACAGTGAGGATATGAATAAGATACATGAGCCAATGACAGCAGAGACAGAAAATGAACCCTCATTAGATGAAATTGCTTGGGCTATAAAGAACCTGAAGAATGGTAAATCACCTGGTAATTAAAGCGGGAGGAGAAGAAAGCATACACATATATCATGCATTATGTACAAAGATTTGGAAATATGGTATATGGCCAAAAGATTGGAAGAGAACTATCTTCATTCCAATACCAAAAAAGGGCAACCTGAAATTATGCACCAACTATAGAACTGTTGCCCTGATCAGTCATGCAAGTAAAATTCTACTAAAAGTCATAATGCGAAGACTTCGTAGAAAATGGAAGAAGAGATTAACGTGGTTCAAGGTGGATTTAGACAAGGAAGAGGAACAAGAGATCACATATTCAACATGTGTTTAATAATAGAGAAGTGCAGAGAATTTAATGTAAACCTATTCTCATGTTTTGTGGATTATTCAAAGGCATTTGACTGTGTACAACATCAGAAAATTTGGGAAATCATGAGGAATATGGGCTTTCCATCACATGTAGTACAACTCATAAAAATGCTCTATCTAGTCCAACAAGCAGCAGTTAGAATAGATGGCGAGGCATCAGATTGGTTTGACATCAAGCAAGGAGTCCGTCAGGGCTGCGTGCTGTCACCCTATTTGTTTAACCTGTACGCCGAAAATATAATGAGAAATGTAAGAGATGATATAAACAGGGAGCTATATGATGCCCTAATTTTCGTCGGTCAAGACATACCAGAGATTCGATATGCTGATGATACAGTATTACTATCCACAACACAGAATGGCATAGAAAACCTAATAGCCTCAACCCAATTGAATAGTGAAAATCACAACTTATATTTTAACATAGCAAAAACAAAGATAATGCATACAGATAAAACTACTACGGAAAAAGAAATATACATTAATGGGGGGGAATTGGAGGTGGTGGAAAATTTTGAATATCTTGGGTCATTGATTACCAACAACGGTGACACAATGATAGAAATTAAACGGCGACTATCCATTGCTCTTCAAAGACTTAAACAGCTGAATAAATTATGGAGTGGGACAGGCAGAACTACAAAAATTAGATTTTTAAGAGCATGCATCTTTCCCATTGCAACATACGCCTATGAGACATGAACACTTACTAAGCAAGCTGAACAGCGCATAAACGCTTTTGAATATAAATGTTATAGACGAGTTCTAAGAATATCTTGGGTAAAGAAAAGAACAAATGCATCCATACTTCAAGAGTTGAATATTGAAGAAGGTTGGCTATTAAAGACGATAAAAGAAAGAAAATTGAAATATTTTGGTCACTTGAAACGTCACGAAAGTTTGGAGAGAACAATAATGGAAGGGTATATCCCTTGGAAGAGAGGAAGAGGAAGGCCAAAGAGAAGATGGGTGCAGGATGTGGCGGATGATCTACAGATGGGTGTATCAGATTCGGGACATCTTGCTTATGATCGAGAGGTTTTCCGGAAGGTTGTTATGGGAGCGAGGTTCTGCAAAGGACATGCTAGTGAATGAATGAATAAATATTTATTACAATCCCGAAGGAATCAGGAGCCTTTGGAATGTCATCAATATCGAACAATTAGTATAATGAGCCACATCACGAAGATTTTGCTGAGAATTATCATGCAAAGAGTTAGGAAGAAAATACAACCCGAAATACGGAGAACAACAATGTGGATTTGTAGAAGGAAGTGTATAGTAAATGCGGTGTATATACTGAGAACAGTAATTGAACGTTCAATAGAAGGTAAACAAAGATCTACATCTTTGCTTTATTAACTACACAACGGCTTTCGATAAAGCGAGACATGTTCGACATGATAAGGATGCTTGAAGACCTAAAATTGATGGAAAAGACCATAGACTTGTAAAAAAACATATATTGGAAACAACAAGCTGCCATCAATTCTGATAATGATGTAGGTCAATATCAAACTATTAAAGAGGTGTGAGACAAGGATATGTAATGTTTCCAGATCTTTTTTTCCCTGTACAGTGAAAATATTTTTAGAAATATAGAAGATATGGAAGGAATCAACATTGGGGGACGATATATCAGTAACATTAGATATACAGATGATACAGTCTTGATTGCAGACAATGAACAGGGCCTGCAAAATTTAGTAGATGCGGTTGTTGGACACAGTGAACAACTAGCGTTAGAATTGAATAATAAGAAGACACAGATTATGGTCGTCACTGGGAAGAAGGAAATACCACAATGTGATATACGAGTAAATGGGCATATTCTTAAGCAAGTGTATCGATACAGTTATCTCGGAACAGTCATACCATCTGATGGGAGATACCTTGAAGAGATTAGAAAAAGAATTGCAATTCGAAGGTAGCCTTTTGCAAGATGAAAAACATATTGACCGATAAAACGTAACAAAAGTAAAGTAAAAGACCAACTGAAACGAGAAAAAGAGTGTTGAAAGTGCTACATAGAATCTGTACTTTTGTATGGATGTGAAGCGTGGACAATGAGCAGTCAAGCTGAAAAAACATCTGATGGCTGTGGAAAAGTGGTTTCTGAGGAAAATGCAAAGAACATCATGGACAGACAGAAAACCGATGAACAAGTCCTTCAAGAAACAAATGAAGATAATAAACTGATTAGTGTTACACGTAGACAGTCAAAATCGTTTGGGCATGTTATGAGAAGAAATGAATTCGAGAACATGGTGACAACTGGCAAGATCGAAGGGAAGAGACCAATGGGAAGACCGAGAAGTAAATACCTGTATGGTTTGACCACGTGGAATGGTCGAGACAGAAACACGGAGCTGATCCACGACTCTGTTACAAGAAAATGTTCTGCGAGATAAAGGCGGCCGTTGTAATATTGTCCGCATCGCTCACCTAATGCCGATTCATCATCATATAGCATGGCTTTCCAAAACTTGGCTGGCATCACGACTCGCCGATTCGTTCCCAGATCTCCTTCCTCATAGCCCCACAGACTCAAGTCGTCGGCAATGGCATTTATTCATCATCGTACTGATCTCCCAGCAGCCATACTTAGGTGTACTGTTCTATGCCAGTCACTGTGACGTTTCACTTTCCCCGACAACACGTTCTTTATGAGCCTTCTTTCTTTGATGTTCAGATCTTTTAGAAAGTCAGTATTTGTCGTCTTCGCGGTGCACGATATTCCAAGATCCTTTCTGTAACATTTACATTCTACATCTCCGATGATTCTTTTTAATGATTGCGAAATGGTCTATTACTCGCACCCAAGTGTTGCCACATAAATAAATGCATGTTGAAATACACTTTAATCTCAGGTGTTAGTTGGCGTTGTGTTATAGTTGTGTTAGATCTCTCTCTCTCTCTCTCTCTCTCTCTCTCTCTCTCTCTCTCTCTCTCTCTCTCTCTCTCCCTCTCTCTTACACACAAACACACACACAAACACACACACACACACACACACACACACACACATATATATATATATATATATATATATATATATATAAATATATATATATATATAGCCGGTCTCCCTGGTCTAGGTGTTAGCAGCTTTCTCCGTAACCCCGAATACTCTCGTGGTTGACGTGAGCGCACGAGAATTGGAAGCGGTTCGAGTCACGCCAGTGACTTATGAAAAACCTAAACTAAACTAAACTTATGAGAGTATGGAGCCGGTCGCTCTGAAAGTCGTGACGTGCTGATGATCGTAATCTAGCCTAGGAATCAACATACAGCTGAAAGATGCTGATGTTGACCGCAATATCCTGAAACAGGATGGAAAATCGGGGGAAAAAAAATAAAAAAAACAATATATATATATATATATATATATATATATATATATATATATATATATATATATATATATATATATATATATATATATATATATATTAGCATATCCTTTACAGGACTTAGCTGTCAAAACCAGCATCTTTCAGCTGTATGTTGATCTCTTGGCAAGATTACGCTCAGTAGTTTGCCATTGCTTTCTTAGCGGCCGGCTCACATACCCCGTAAGTTACCGATGCGATTCAAACCACTGCTGATTTGAACCGTCATCACGTTACCGACGAGAGTATACGAGATTACGGAGAAAAGTCATAACCTCTAAACCTTGCCGTTTTGACAGACGATAGTTTGTGCTTTAAAACAGCATAATAACTTTTACCTATGGTGGTAGCGAGTGTGACTGATAAGGCCAATTTGCGCTGTAAATGTCCGTTCACAGTGGGTGCATGTGAACACGTGGTCATTTCCACCATCATGCACCATCTTACGTCTCAAACGCTCGGTGTGTGACTTATCTACAATATATATATATATATATATATATATATATATATATATATATATATATATATATATATATATATATATATATATATATATATATTCTTCTTCTTCTTCTTCTTCTTCTTGGTGTGTGAGGATGTGTGTGTGAGTGGGGAAATGTGTGTGGGTGGGAAAATGTGTGTGGGTGGGGATCAGTGGGTGGGTGGCGGCATGTATGTTTGCCTGGTTCTGTGTGAGTGCATGGAGGTATGTGTGGGTGGGTGGGGGGGGGGGTTTGGTGGGTGGGGGATGTGTTGGTGGCTGCGGGATATGAGGGTGGATGGGGGATGTGTCTCACAACATTGCAATATGCACTGTTTATGTTTACAACTTTCATTTGACAATGTTTTTTGTTTTTGTTTTCTTATGTGAATGTATCATGCGTAATATGCATTGTTTATGCTTACAAAATCCATTTGACAATGTTTTTTCCCCTATGTTAATGTAACATGCACATTTGATGAATGAAAGATGAGTGATTGAAAGGGCCGAATTTAAGACGGGCCTGCGTGCCCAATTTGTTACCCTTTTAAAATAAAGTTTGTTCGTTCGTTCGTTCGTTCGTTCTTCTTCTTCTTCTTCTTCTTCAGCGTTCCGAGCCATTGAGGTTCTTTGCTGCAGATACCATCCGTCTCCATTCGTCTCTCTGGTTGACCTTCTCTGCCAGTCGTTGATTCCAAGTGCTTGTAGGTCTGTATATATATTATCTCTCCACCGTCTTCTTGGTCTACCTCGGGGTCTACGGTCATTTATTTCCTGAGTGTAAACGAGTTTTGTTTCCCTATTATCTTCCATTCTTTCTATATGCCCCAGCTATTGTAGTCTATTAGCCTTCATGATACTAGTGATTAGCGGGGACTTAAACATATGATAAATGTCTTTGTTACTTCTACTTTTCAACTCTCCACTTTGTGTATCACTAATGGGTCCAAAGATGCGTCTTAAAAATTTGTTCTCAAAGGTTTGTAGCAAGTCTTCGTCTCCTTTCGTTGAACTCCAGGTTTTAGAGCCATACAGCACAACTGGTCTGATCAGTGATATATATATATATATATGTGTGTGTGTGTGTGTGTGTATGTGTATGTATGTTTGTGTAAAAGAAAGAAAGAGAGAGAGAGGCAGATAGTGAGTGTGTGTGAGTGTGGGTGTGTGTGTGTATGTTTTTTTTAGAGAGTAGAGAGAGAGAGAGAGAGAGAGAGAGAGAGAGAGAGAGAGAGAGAGAGAGAGAGAGAGAGAGAGAGAGAGAGAGAGAGAGCATGATAAATAAAGACTTCAGATTTCCAATTCCCTTCCTGTGTTCAGCTGTGTCCGAGATAAACAGTTTCTTGATAGACATGTTAGAACTGACACCAACAAAGCAATTTGGATGAAATAAATATATCATTTATTACAAGTTATGTCTGAGCAAACACTAATATAACGAGGTTATTGTCAGCGAACGTCCACATTAAATCATTGTTATTTTATTTCAGCGCATACAGTAAGATCATTCAATTAAATATTTAAATGTGTATAAAACGTGTAAGGTTCTGGTCTCAGAAGAGCACAATGAGATTTAATATAGAGTAAATGTATGATCCTTCGACAAATTAAATCACAGTGTCGCTGTGATGGAACACTCATTCACATCATGATGAACAGGCAGACTTGCAGAAGTGAATATACATTTATATTACATTTACGTTTAAAAGACTCCGAACTTATGTACAATTTTACACTTATATATTATATAGGTTGCATTTTTAATGAGTGTGCAGTGTTTGAAAATATTACGGTTTCAATTTTTGTATTCACCCTCTGTAAAGTTCATGCAACATAACAGGTAAATACAAAACTTGGACTGGCAATATTTTCAAACACTGCAAAGTCGTTAAAAATACACCCTGTACATACATACAGACAGACGAAGTTCAGTATGGTCGAATGAATAATATCGCTCACTCTTAAACATGTGGTGTGATGATGCCAAGGTAGTTGGCCCAACCTGTACACCTGGTCAGTTGGGCTAAGCTGTTGACTTCTCGTTCTTGACTTGTGGACGTTAATTACAGGTACCTATGAAGTCGGAGTTGGTTCGCCTGGTGGCTAGGGACATTGGTAATAGGGACAGTTAATTCACACGCAAAAATCAGTGTAGTGTACTATAAATTGAAGTACGTGTATGGACTACGCTTGAGTTTAAAGAGGGCGAAAGCAAAGAAAAATAACAACAACAAATACAGACATTGAGTGAGTGAGTAAGTGAGTGAGAAGATATGTATATATATATATATAGAGATATAGAGAGAGAATAGATGATAGATAGAGAGAGAGATATATATATAGAGAGAGAGAGAGAGAGAGAGAGAGAGAGAGAGAGAGTGGGAGAGAGAGAGAGATGGATGCACACATATATAAAGCACACAAAGTCCTTGCCTGGGGTTAAGTTAGTTGCTTATCCCTTACAAGGCGTAGCAGTCAACTCCAGCATAATTTGGCTGTTTGTGAGATAAACGAAATTCCCACTGTCTCTATATACTATCTAGCGAAACCACAGCCAAGGGTTGGCAAGGCTAACCAATTAACTTCTAAGATCCTTGGGTGGCGAAGTGGTCAAGCCATTTGACTCGTTATCCGAAAGTTGCGGGTTCGATTCGTGGCCGCGCCCTTCGGTTTACGAGTTAAATATTTCGGAGACTCCTGTGGGTCGTCGCTAAAAGCTACGGAGTTCGTGCTTTTTGCGACGCTTTCCGCGCTGCGGAAAGAGACCGAGCCATATGGGATAA
This sequence comes from Cepaea nemoralis, assembly GCA_014155875.1. NCBI lineage: Eukaryota > Metazoa > Mollusca > Gastropoda > Stylommatophora > Helicidae > Cepaea > Cepaea nemoralis. Next base: position 93,588 of record JACEFZ010021636.1, read on the forward strand.
AACCCGGTGCAATGAAGTCGACCCTGTCGACTTTTAAGCGACTTTTATTTATTCTACCAAGGGAAGGTTTGGTAGAATCAGCGGTAAAAGAAAACCATGTTGAGCTTGACTCTATTACGACTTTGTGAAGACATATTACGAGTGTAGCATAGGTGGGAGCGCAAGCGCAATTGAAATACTGCTAGTTTTATTGTTTCTTTACATATACGATACACTTTAAAACCTTTAACGAGGATCTATTGGATGACACCTCGCGTAGAGTAGGATCCCTTGTGGTTCGGGTCCAGACACTTTGTCTATGGCTTTCAGCTGAGGGATATGGATGAACGTGTCTAAGTCAAATCCTACAGATGTGCGGGCGTGGCCGTTATTCACCTTCTGCTGCATGGAGGTGCGATGCTGAGCCGGCAGCATCTGCAGCCTACTTTGTTCTAGAGGTACTGGTCATCCATTCCTCTAGATAAAAAAGGCAGGCCGAGAGAGAGAGAGAGAGATCATGCTGCATGGGCAACACATGTTCTCTTAATCCAACCCAGGCATTGTGCGATGGAGTTTTAAATCCAGTCCACATACTTTCGTCTGTAAAGACGGCAAGGTGCCACTACAACAGTGCCTAATGCTTTCTCTCTCTGTTTCTTGTCCCCAGTCTTTCTCTCTCTCACTCTCTCTGTCTCTTTCCCTTTTTCTTTCCGTCTGTATTCCCCCCCCCCCCTTTATTCCCTCTCTCGCTTCCTCTCTCTCCTCTCCATCTCTAATTTTGACCTTTCTTTCTCTCTCTCTCACTCTCTATTTCCCAGTCTCTATTTTTGCCAGCCACTCTCTCGTTCCCTCCCTCTCCATTTCTCTTTCCCTCCTACTCTTCTCTTCTCTTCTCTTCTCTTCAACCCTTCTAAAATAAAGATCAATCAATCAATCAATCAATCAATATCAATTCAACCAACCAATATTATTAGGAACAGGATTTGTCATCAAAAAAGAGTTGTGGGGGAACGTTCTAAACTTTAAAGCTGTTAATGATGGGATTAGTAAATTATGAATAAAAGGTAAATGGGAAAATATAACGATGATTAATGTACAGGCACCTACTGAAGAGAAAGAAGATGATATTAAAGAAGACTTTTATAATGATCTGGAAGATGTCATAGAAGAAACCCCCAAACAGGACTTCCTGATTGTGCTGGGAGACTTCAACGCAAAAATAGGTAGAGAGCAAACTCATAAAAATGTTGCCGGTATGGAAAGCCTACATACAACTTCAAATGATAATGGATGGAGAGTCATCAACATGGCAGCAGCCAAAGGACTGCAGATCAGCAGTACCAGACTGCAAAGAAAGGATATACATAAACAAACTTGGAAATCATGTGACAAGAGAGCTTATAATCAAATAGATCACATTTTAATTAACAACAAGAATGCATCAAACATACAACAAGTTAGAAGCTATAGAGGAGCAGAGTGCCACATCGACCACTTCCTCGTTGGGGCAAAATATAAAATAAAACTTAAGAGAGCTTTCTATGCTAAACTACAAAGGAACACACAACATATAACAGAGAAAAACTACAAGACATTACAGTCAAAGAGAAATTTGCAGAAGAAATAAAATGTAAACTTGAAATTCTACAAAACCCGTTGGAGGAAAGTGTTGACCAAACTTGGTTGAACATCAAGAATACAATTCTACCGCAGAAGAATGTCTCGGTGTGTTAACCACGCATAGAAAGAACAGATGGTTCAATCCAAAATGTGAAGAAGCAGTCATTAGGAAAAAGAATGCCAGACAGCTATGGTTAAATGACATCAACAACATCCAAAAGGAAGAGCAATATAGAAATGAATGTAAAGAGGCTACAAAAATAGTTCGACAGCAGAAGCGAGAATATATGTGTAATATAATCAAAGATATGGAAACTAATCACCAGAAAAATGAATCCAAAAAGTTTTTTTAAAGAACTGAAGTCAATGAAACGAGGGCACCAACACAACACACATGGTTTAAAAGACAAAAATGGGAATATGATAAATACCAATGAGGAAATGTGCAACACATGGAAAGAATACTTTGTTGAATTACTAAATTGTGAATCTCCAAGTAACACTTTCCCACAAGAAGAGGTTCTAACGTGTGAACCACAAATTGAAGAACCTGAATTTGAAGAAATCCTATATGTAATCACACGACTTAAAAACAATAAGGCAACTGGGGCTGATGGAATTGCTGCTGAATTTATAAAGGCGGGTGGCCATGCATTACTCTAAAGCTATACGAACTAATAATAAAAATCTGGAGGACTGAAGAATTACCCCATGACTGGAAAGAGTCATTATTGATACCTATCTTTAAGAAAGGAGACAAGTTCCAGTGTGAAAATTATAGAGGAATATCACTACTGTCCATAAGCTATAAGATACTATCCGCAGTATTACTAAATGGACTAAAACCATATTCAGAATACATAATAGGTGACTACCAGGCGGGTTTTAGACAAAACAGATCAACAATAGATCAGATATTTATCTTACGACAAATAGCCGAGAAAAATTGGGAATATAAAAGAGATCTCCATAACATTTTTATGGATTTTAAAAAGGCTTATGATAGTGTCCATAGGAATAGTCTATGGAATGCTATGAGGGAATTTGGAATACCAAGGAAGTTAATCAACATGATCAGACTATGCGTGGAAGATATTTATAATATAGTAACATATAAAGGCAGGAAATCAGACCCTTTCCAAATAACATCTGGCTTGAAACAGGGTGATGCACTATCGCCGCTACTCTTCAATCTGGCTCTAGAGAAAGTTGTAAGGAGGGTAAAGGAGGAATGTGATATTGGAGGAACATCCAAGCTGCTTGGTTATGTAGATGATATAGATATTATAGGGGAAAATGAACAAAATACATTGGAAATATTGACTCACTTAAAGGAAAAAGAACAACAGATGGGCTGGTTATCAACCAAAATAAGACAGAATATATGGTAATTTCAAGAGAAGAAATGGCTAAAAACTCTGGTCACATACAAATAGATAATATGACCATTAAAAGAACGGAAAGATAAAAATACCTGGGTACAATCTTCAACTGCTCCAACATCATAAGGGAAGAAATACAAACTAGAATCAATTCTGGAAATAAGATATACTATGCACTACAATCTACTAAAATCAAAGGCGCTATCTCGCAACACCAAGATCGCAATATACAAAACACTGATCAGACCATTTGTGCTGTATGGCTCTGAAACCTGGAGTACAACAAAAGGAGACGAAGCCTTGCTACAAACCTTTGAGAACAAAGTTTTAAGACGCATCTTTGGACACATTAGGGATACACAAAGTGGAGAGTGGAAAAGAAGAAGTAACAAAGACATTTATCATCTGTTTCACACATTGGCACCTTGCCGTCTTGACAGACGATAGTTTGTGCTCTAAGAAGGCATAATAACTTTTAACTATGGCGGTAGCGAGTGTGACTGATAAGGCCAATTTGCGCTGTAAATGTCCGTTCACAGTGGGTGCATGTGAACACGTGGTCATTTCCACCATCATGCACCATCTTACGTCTCAAACGCTTGGTGTGTGACTTTTCTGCAATAATTTTCTCCTTTGACTTTATTCCATTTCTGATATTTGCCCTCCATGCAACACGTTCAGCGGCGACTTGCTCCCAATGTGCATTATCAATGCCTGTATCAATCATGTCCCGCTTACACACATCTTTGTATCGTAGTAGAGGCCGACCCTGAGATCTCTTACCCATCTGTAATTCACCAAAAAAGATATCCTTTGGTATTCTACCATCATCCATCCTCCTAAGATGTCCTATCCATCTAAGTCTACGAAGACTGAGCATGGAATAAACTGTCACACAACCTGATCTTTCCAATACTTCAGTATTTGTGATTTTGTCTTGCCACTTAATACCAAGAATTCTTCGCAGACACCGCATATGAAAGCTGTTTAAATTGTTCTCTTGGTGTGAGTAAGTTGTCCAGGTTTCACTGCCATAGAGAAGAGTACTAAGGACACAGGCTTGATAGACAAGGACTTTTGTTTTGGCAGTAAGCTTCCTGTTCTCCCAGACTCTTTTTCTTAACCTGTTCATTGTTGTTGCTGCCTTACCAATCCGGATGTTGATTTCCTGATCTAGGGATAATTTGCTATTTACCACTGATCCTAGATATGTAAAATGGTCTACTATCTCTAGTTCGGCGTCGTCAATAAAGATTGATGGTACCTCATGTGCACCTTGTGACATAATCTGTGTCTTCTTTTTGCTAATTGTTAAACCAAATTCAGAACAAGCATTGGAGAATGCAGATAGTAGACATTGCAATTCTTCCTCAGAGTGGGTCGTAACTGCAGCATCATCTGCAAAAAGCAACTCTCTGATCAGTACCCTCCTAATTTTGGTCTTAGCCTTCAATCTCTGAGCATTGTAGAGGCCGCCATCTGAGCGTGAGTGAATGTATATACCACCATCCTGATCACGAAATGCATATTTCAGTAGAAGTGAAAAGTATATTCCAAAGAGGGTGGGAGCTAGTACACAACCTTGCTTAACTCCACTCTTGATTTCAAATTCTTCAGAAGTTGCACCATCAAACTTGATTATACCCTTCATGCCTGTGTGGAACGATTCCACAATGGACAGAAGAGTTGGTGGGCAGCCAATCTTCTTTAGTGCCTTGAACAGACCCTCACGACTGACCAAATCAAATGCCTTTGTGAGGTCGATGAAGGCAATAAACAGTGGTTGCTTCTGTTCACGGCATTTTTCTTGCATTTGTCGCAATGAGAATATCATATCAGTGGTAGACCGGTTCTGTCGAAAGCCACACTGTGATTCGGGGTAGACTTGATCTCCTAGGACTTGAAGTCATCATCATCTGTTTAAATACCTGCTAATCACTGGTATCATAAGGGCTAATGGACTACACTGGCTGGGGCATATAGAAAGAATGGAAGATACTGGGGAAACAAAACTCGCTTACACTCAGGAAATAAATGACCGTAGACCCCGAGGTAGACCAAGAAGACGGTGGAGAGATTATATATATATATATATATATATATATATATATATATATATATATATATATATATATATATATATATATAGACACATACAGACCTACAAGCACTTGGAATCAACGACTGGCTAGAGAAGGTCAACCAGAGAGACGAATGGGGACGGATTGTATCTGCAGCAAAGAACCCCAATGGCTTGGAACGCTGGAGAAGAAGAAGAAGAAGTATATATATATATACTATTTGTTATCCTGCCCCGGAGTCTAGATGCACAACTAACTCACGCCAATGGTTTATATTTAGCTGTCTTCAAATCAGTTTACGTCCTCCCGAAAATGTTAATCTGTCTCTAATTTCTATTCTCCATGCGTTTTATGTCTCCCTTTATTTCTCATGGAAGCCGCAGTGACGTATTGGCTAGACGCTCCCTGCCGACCCAGTGGTCATGAGTTCGATCTGCATAGGGGCGGATTCAAATGTTAAAACTTGCTACCAGGAAATCCATTCATCATTTGCCATGCCGATAAGCGTGGGCGGTCATGTACTGCCATGTCACTCGATCACCAGAGTCGTGGATCAGCTCTGTGTTCCTGTCTCGACCATGCCACGTGGCCAAGCCATCCAGGTATTTACTTCTCGGTCTTCCCCTTGGTCTCTTCCCTTCGATCTTGCCAGTCGTCACCAAGTTCTCCAATTCATTTCTTCTCATAACATGCCCAAAACATTTTGACTGTCTACGTCTAATGTCTCTAATCAGTTTACGATCTTCATTTGTTTCTTGAAGGACTTGTTCATTGGTTTTTCTGTCTGTCCATGGTATTCTTTGCATTTTCCTCAGAAACCACATTTCCACAGCCATCAGCTGTTTTTCAGCTTGACTGCTTATTGTCCACGCTTTACATCCATACAAAAGTATAGGTTCTATGTAGCACTTAAACACTCTTTTTCTCGTTTCAATTGATATCTTGTTATTGGTCAGTATGTTTTTCATCTTGCAAAAGGCTACCTTCACAATGGCAATTCTTGTTCTAATCTCTTCAAGGCATCTCCCATCAGATGGTATGACTGTGCCGAGATAACTGTATCGATTCACTTGCTTAAGAATATGCCCATTTATTCGTATATCACATTGTGGTATGTCCTTCCCAGTGACGACAATAATCTGTGTCTTCTTAATATTCAGTTTATATATATAAATTGCTTAAGATTAATCTATGGTCGCTGTAGCAGTCTGCGCTTGGTATAGTTGTTGGGACTTTTAAGGCATTTCGAAATCTTCTGTTGATGAGAATGTAATCAATCTGATTTCTGATCTTATGATTAGGACTCCTACATGTCAATAATCTCCTTGGGTGCTGTTGATACTAGGTGTTTCCAATAATCAAATCATGCTCTTTTGCCCACTGTACAAGTCTGCAACCTGTTTCATTCTGTTCCCCTAGTCCATACTTGCCTACTATGCATCCGTCCTGTTGATTTCCAGCTTTGGCATTCAAGTCACCCATTATGATATTTACTTCAGAATTCTTGCATTTCTTGAAGGCTTTCTCTAAATCATTATAAAATTCATCAATGCTGTCATCACTACTGTCTGCTGTTGGTGCATAAACTTGTATGACGTTGACATCAAAAGGTCTTCCACTCAACTTCACCAGTAACACTCTGTCTGATACAGTCCAATATCCTTTGATCGATTTTACTCTCTCTTTATCCATTATAAATGCTACTCCTCGCTGTTGTTTCTCTCCATTAGAATAGATTATTCTATATTCCTCAGATGTTATAATGCCCATTCCTGTCCATCTGGTCTCACATATACCTAACTGGTTAATATTTAATCTTCTCATTTCAGTCTTAATGTTATCAAATTGTCCATCCCCACTCATAGCTCTTACATTCCAAGTTTCTTCCTTCAATGTTGATATTCTTTTGCACTCAGTCGCCTGATGACGGTCTGAAGTCACCTGGTGCACATGACTACCCCTACCGGGCGAGGCTACTCCTATGGAGCACCCATTTACGCCGTTTCTCTGATTAGCGATTAAGACTGCAGTACATGATGTTCTTGGCATCTGTAAAGAAGGTAGTTTACCAGGAAATGGGTACCAGAAAATTTCTTGGAAAGTAAAGAAGGTCGTCGTGATACGGAGCACGTCACAAAATGATGATTGATCTATACAAATATGGGTTTAGCGCCATATGCCCATTGCGCCTTAAGGAGTGTGAAACGGTCATTTTTCTTTTACTCTCTATTTATTGTAACCCGTGGGTTGTCGTTCTCCATGTTTCGTTTAAATGCAAAAGTATTGATGTAACTTTAGGGGTCAGTATTCCACGTGTGGTAAGTTTAGGACTATTTTATTTGCCTTAAGTCTGTTGGGTTTATGTCACCAGCCCGATATGTTTATAGACCATCGTCACTCGAAGGGTTATGTTATTAATATCTTTACTTCCCTTGAGATGTTCTGGTATCCATTTTAGACTGCGTCGACCCCCCCTCCCCCCCATGGGCATCAATGGGGATATAAACACATTATATCCAGGCCGGCAAGCGTGTTAGCTAATTCTCTACCGTGGCTCCTGCTATGTTTGGTACTAGTTTCAACTTCTTTTAACTCCCACAAATGTCAGCGTACTAGGGAAGCTCCTCCTGGCTTTAGAGTTCTTCCTTTAATATCTCCATCTGTTCGCCATTGTTTGTCTATGTTACCACTTAAAAAAAGATGCATGATTCCGTATCTTAAAGTGAGGTTTTACCCAGGAAGTTTGGGTTGCCATTTGCTTGATTTCAATCTGGCGTAGGCGTTCAAATCTCCCCACAGATTCTCGGTCTTTGGTGTGCTGGATCAACTCTACTGATGATATTCCTCCACACCATCGTCTCATTCCACCCATCATCATTTCTCTTGATCTGCCTCTGCCTCTCTTGATCTTTTCAGTTGTCATAAGATACGTTTCTTTTTTTTCTAAACTTCAGCTTTTGCTTGCCCTATTCTATTATTATTTTCTGTTATCCAGCTTCCGTATGATTTTAAAAATTGCCCCTAAGTATTTGAAATCTTCCATCTGATGCTATAATTGTCCCTAGGTATTTAAAATTATCCACTTGTTTAAGAATGTTCCCTTATATTTCATTTTCACATGTTTGTGTCACCTTTTCGTTGCTTGGTTTACTTTAATTATTTACTCATTCCCCTTTGCACTTTCAGATCTGACTCTGATAGCCTCTCAGAAAGTGTTTTAATGTATGTGTCCATTGATTTCGTGTGCTGGATAGGAGAGCAATATTTTCAATGGTGGCCAGATCTTTCAGCTGCTCTTCAAAAAGAGCTCATTAAGTTCCAATTCGCATGTCTTGCTGTATGTATTCATACTCCAGTCCATAGCCATTACTAATAAGTAATGTGACTAACGTATTCTCTGCCATGCTCATGTTTTAATTTCTATTTGCTTCCTCATCGTCTACGTGTTCTGATCTTTACATGTGAAAATGTTTCTCTTTCTACGAAGGGTCATTAAGTAACATGAACTTTCCGAAAAACATTTACACACTAGCGCGAACCAGAAAATATGTTTGTGTATGTTGTTTCTTAACGTAGTCACCTTCCTTTGCACCATACTTGATCCACCTATCTGCTAGCCTGTTGATGCTTTCTATGAAACAATTTTTGGGTGTGGCCTTAAAACAGTTTTGCACCGCCTCCATGACCTCGTTGTTATCCGCAAACCTCTGACATTATAAATGTTCTTTCAAGGTTAAAAACAAATGAAGTTTTTGGGTACCAAATCTGGACCATGAATTTAGTGTATCCAGTTTATGCACTGCCAGTTAAGAGCGGCGTTGTCGTAAAGCATTAATATTTTATCTTTGAGAGAAGACCCCGGCATTTCGATCGTATAGATGGCTTCAATGTGTCCTCTATATTGAAATCGTTCTGGACATCCATACACTCTACTCTGATCCAGATAACTGTTTTCATACTTAACCATCATTTCTGTTACTTCACAGGTTTTCACACAATCTAACTACGAAAAGCAAATACCGCCTCGCTGTTTTCCACGGTGCAAGATCATAGTGGGACTGTCACTTTGCAATCGACATTACTCTCACGATCCCTGCAAGGGGTATTGCTTAAGAGTCAGTTTGTGTCCTGAAATAATATATTTCTGTTGTCCATACATTCCCATGAACGTTATAATAAAATTCGTATTACTTTATGACTTTCCCTCATATTTATGGTACCTCATGGATTCCCATGCAAATAACCTTTATAACAATGTTTTATCTTAGTAAATGTTAACAAAGAATACGTTGCATAATTTATTGCCTGATATATTTCACTTTGTGTAAACAAAAATACATGATATTTAGTTCCAAATTACAATGGTAGACAATTTAAATTACCGTGGGAATATATGTGTTGTATATTTAAGCTTCACTGTGTGCTTTAGGTTTATGACATGTGACGTCTGTAGTATATACATGACGACTTGTAGCGAAATATGCCAGGCAATAAATAGTACACTCTATTGTTTCAGTCTTCTTTATTAATAAATATTGTGACATTTAAGGGCACACATTCATTACTTAGTTTGCAACTAAACATATGTATTAGTACTAACAATGCATTAGGTGGAGCAATGATGCAACATTCCCCAGCAACAGTTGACAACATGTATTTATAACACATAATATTTGAGAAAGAGCACAGTGACTAAAAACGTCAAGATGTATCCATCTTACAATTCAGTCACTCTTAGATCTCGACATAGTTCCTCCCAATCACTTAAGACAACTTGTCTCTTGTAATACTCAAATAAGTGGTAATCATCATCCAAATCTTCATCCTCATCATCGGAAGGTTTGTCGATGACAATCGTTGGGGTCTGCCTGCTCTTACCCTTGGAATTTGATTTGCTGTCAGCTGTGGCTACCCTGGGAGTTGTGGCAATGTCAGTTAGAGTTGGCGCTGATGACGAACCTCCAATTAAAACCCAATTATTTACATAACAGAAACCACTGGCTTTCATGCTCTCACTGTTTAGCAGCTGGGACATGACATCTGATTTAGTTCCAATTTTACTAGCTCTGCCTGTATCGTTTCTGTGAATCAAGTTCTCTTCTGATTTTCTTAATTGTGCTTTGGATAGTTCAGGCAGAGTCATTTTTGAAAAGGAATACTCGCTAGAGCTTTTTACCATAGATGATGTATTTCTGCTTTCAGAATGAACAACCATGGACAAAATGGCCTGTTCAGATAAGTCAAGAAGCTGAGTAACATCTGAGCTGCTCTGTGTGTATACGTCTCCCAGGGTTAATACTCCATTTTGAAGATTAGGAAGCAAGTTAGCAGCATTATCACATCTAGTGGGCGGTGATAAACTAGCCATATGAGAATGCCCTGTTGCTTCGGGATCATGTGCATCAAAGTTCTCCCCCGAGCGTAGTCAAACTTGACATGGCGGCGGTGTTGCTGGTGCTTGTGCGATGGTTTTTCCTGGAGTTGTGATGGCCACTGTCTCTGTTGCCATTTCAGATTCTCCGTTAGCTCTCATACTGATCTTCTTTTTCATCAGCTGGTCAGTTTTCATACACGATTCCTCTAGACCTAAAGTTCTGAAGCAGTAACGACGTATCTTTCTGTCCATGACGCCATAAATTATGGGGTTGCAACTGTTGGCAACGGCGTAAACAACAGATATTCCCACGTAGAAATCAGCGCTCAGCTCCAGCTTACGGTCGATGAAGCGAACGATGCCGTACGGCAAATATCCTAGAATTATTAGTAGAAAGACCATGCCAAACATCTTCGTAACTTGAATCTCTCGTCGGAGCCATTCACGCTTGCGTGTAGCTCTAATAGCGCTGGATGAACGAAACACTTTAATAAAGATTGCGATGTAACATGCAATGAGTATAATGGATGGCAGCATTTGTAACGTAACACTAACCAACATTGTGTATAAACCGAATTCCTTCCTAGCTAAACAGCGAATCAACTTCGGCTGAAATTGTGACATCTTTCCCAGATGAGGATTGATCATAAACAGCAGAGGAACAATCCTAGCAAACGACAGGACGAATACTGTGTAGGCCTTTTTGGAAATTTTCTTATAAAAGCTGTTGAAGCAGACGACAATAAGGCGGTGTATGGAAATTAGGGCAGTGTGCCACAAGGAAGATCCCATTAGAAGTACAGTAAAATGCATGACCATTTCGCAAATGGCCAGCCCCATGGTCCACTTCATCATAAAGTAGGACACAAGAACAATCATGTTGTTGATGCTGAGGTTGAGTATATCGTTTATACAAAGGCTGACAATGAAAACGTTGGTTGTACTCTTCAAGTCCCGGTTGGTCAAGATGACGAAGGATGTGAGAATGTTACCAAACAGGCCCCATAGCAAAGCTATCAGCATTACGATAGCTCCTATGTGAAGAGCCAATGCAGAAGGAAGGTCTTTGGAGTTCAGGCCGTTAAAGTTTTGATAACTGCTGGTGTTAAATGCGTCGGATAAATTGATAGTATAGTTGGCAAACTCTTGCCCGTTAACCTGGACATCAATTAAATTCTGGGATGACATTGTTGTTATTAACGTATTACCCAAAGCGCATTGGGGATAACAGACGAATATACGTACTTTGTGCTTTAACGTCTTGCAAGAAACAGTATCCCAGTTGTTTTATTATTGTATTAACAAAATCTAGAAAATACCAGAGGCTTCATTCTGATGAAAATCAATGTCTTTGTCCGAAATCCAATAAACTCCAAAGTTACAAACAAAATGGTTGAAATCCAACCAAAAACGAATGTCCTGCTGAAGCTGTTAACTGTACAAAGATGGATCTTCCCCTGGACGTCACCACGCTAAATGATAGCCCTTCCAGACAATTTTAGTTTTTTCTTACACTTCCTTTACCGCTGCCTGTTTTTATATAAAGGAATTTTATCCGGCTATTTATCTGTGCAGTGTCCAAGATGGAATGAAATGACCCTAGAAAAGGGGCGTATGTCTCGTGAGAATCTAAATTGATCAGGTATAAATCCCAGTGGAAGATTGCGATGTCTGCGACTTTTCTACTGGGAAGCTTGTAATGATTTGTCCAAAAACAGAATATAGCACAGAACAATAGATGTTCATCAATAATGAAAGAGCAGTATGGCAAATAGCTGGGGCAGATCTCTGAATCTGCACAAGCAGGCACTTGGGCTCTTGATTGTCCATGTTAGCACATCGTGCACTGTAATACAAAAAATGAAATATGTTCATGTTTCATTTATTAAACATTAACAGATGCAATAAAATGTGCTCAAGGAGATAAGGATCTAAAAGGTCATGTTAAAAGGGTTTAGAAAATCATGTTAACCACATTGTGGACATTAACAATCATACGTCTTCTGCCGTCTTTTCTCCTATCTTCTCTCTGTGTACTCTTCTCCTTCTTTTTTTCTTCTACTTCTTTCTGTCTTTCCTTTTATTTCTTCTCTTTCTTTCTTTATTTCTTTCTTTCTTTCTTTCTTTCTTTCTTCTCTTCCTCTTTTTCTTTCTTTCTTTTTCTTTCTTCTCTTCCTCTTTTTCTTTCTTTCTTTCTTTCTTTCTTTCTTTTCTTCCTCTTTTTCTTTCTTTCTTTCTTTCTTTCTTCTTCTTCTTCTTCTTCTTCTTCTTCTTCTTCTTCTTCTTCTTCTTCTTCTTCTTCTTCTTCTTCTTCTTCTTCTTCTTCGTCTTCCTTCATCAATGCGGTGTGAAATGTTTCTCTTACATTCAACTATTCTAAGTGTGAAGCAAGCACACACACACACACACACACACACACACACACACACACACACACACACACGCGCGCGCGCGCGCACACACACACACACACACACACAATGTAAATAAGCATATTGCATGTATATCAATGTACATTCATGAACCAATGGTTACAACCAGACGTGGTAACCACTGTTTGACTGATTAGATACGAAGGAATACACCACTCCCACAATGTATTTCCAATCAAGGACAATGACATTGGTATTAACGCTTTATACGCAGCTCTCTGGAAGATACCGACAATCGGGTCACATATCACTATAATTTCAGGGATTAAAGCAAACACAATATACAATGCCAGCGTCAGTAAAGTGCCAAACTTGTTCCTTTCGTTACCATACCTCTTCTAAGATAGTTTGTTTTGTGTGTTTTATTTGAGAATTAATTTGGATGCTAAATGAATTTTTCTCTTTAGGTGCCTAGTTTGGAGCAAGCATTGGCGATCATGACTCGCCAAGACTTTCTTTTTTCAAATGTTTTGATTAAGAAGTTGTTGCTTATATTGTTTTTGTTTATCAGCTTTCCAAGAACATCTTTCTTCTTTCTGTCTCATTATATGTCTCTACTTAGCATTTGCCTCTTTTGCCAAGTATGTTTCAAACTATGACTAATTTATGAATTCTATCTCATATGTAGTCAGCTCTGAGACGATGGGGCTACGGACGCAATTTGTAATCCCACATATGGCGTTCTAAACACAGATGCTGATGATTTGGCAGCAGACAGCCTTGCGTTGGTTTGCAAACAATGGTATGAATGCTGGACGCTCAGAAAACCATGGTAAGCTACTTAACGTAAACCTGTAAAGAAATCACAAACAGCCACACACACACAAAATGCTGGGTTTGCCTGCGACATCCTGTAAAGGATATGCAACTAACTTTTTTAATGCCATATGTTAAATTGCCTTGGCTGCCTGGATGACCCAGCCTAAAATGGGTACTGTGAAATGTTGTGGAAGGATCAGCGCGATAGTTACCACCACATCTATGGAGTGACGATTGGTCTATATAAATATGAGGCTAGCACATGAAGGATCAGCGAGATAGTTACCACCACATTTATGGAGTGTCAATTGGTCTATATAAATATGAGGCTAGCACATGAAGGATCAGCGAGATAGTTACCATCACATCTATAGAGTGACGATTGGTCTATATAAATATGGGGCTAGCACATGAAGGATCAGCGAGATAGTTACCACCACATCTCTGGAGTGTCGATTGGTCTATATAAATATGGGGCTAGCACATGAAGGATCAGCGAGATAGTAACCACCACATCTATGGAGTGTCATTTGGTCTGTATAAATATGAGCAAGCACATGAAGGATCAGCGAGATAGTTACCACCACATCTATGGAGTGTCAATTGGTCTATATAAATATGGGGCAAGCACATGAAGGATCAGCGAGATAGTTACCACCACATCTATGGAGTGTCAATTGGTCTATATAAATATGGGGCTAGCATCATGTGTTGTAAAGAAAGTGAAAATTAAGCCATTGCTTACATTTTACCTCTTCCTTTGGTCTCTGTGGCTGAAGGGCTTGCGAACGCGGTTTGTGAGCCCGTATACCCGGGGTCGAAACACGGCGGTGCTCGTATTTTCGAAAAAGGTATAGAGACCGGTCGTTCAGAAAGCAATGGCAAACTACTGAACGTAACACTGCGTGCCTTGCCAGCTGGCTTAGGCGTTCATGTCTCTCCACATATATCGGTATTTAGTGTTCTGGATCAACACTACTAATGATATTCCTCCATGTCTCAGACCATACAACATAATGTCTCTTGGTCTGCCCCTACCAATCTTCCCCTTGATCTAGCATCTTTCAGGCAATCGTTGTTAGTTACTTTGGCAGTCCAATAATTTCGCAACATTCGTCTCAGGAACATCTTTGTTGCTTCCAAGTTCTCCCTAACTTGTTCATTTACATTCCAAGATTCACTGCCATACAGCAAAGCAGGATCTATTTAGCATTTCAGCACTATCTTTCTTACATCCAATGATAGTGACTTATTGCATAGGCATGTCATTTGTCTTTTTTTTGGGTGTGGTTTTGTTAAGTGATCTTGTAACAATGCAAGTTCTTAGTAATACATGGTTTGTTTTCTTCTCTGGTCACGATATTTTTAACATTCTTCTCAAAAACCCACTTCGCCAATCCCTGTAGTTGTTTTATCATTTCTTTACACATGTATTTAGCAAGGGGAACCAATCAAAACCACAGACTACTCACAACTGTTCAGTAAAGGCGGATTGTTTCTACTAGTGATATTTGTTTCTCGTGACGTTCTTGAAAATTAAACTATTGATATGGTGATTCTTATTTTGAATTTCTGTGTAGCAATTTCGTAAGAAATCATTGCCTAGATATTGAACACGATTGAACCTACATATTGAAAATAACTACGCGTAGATACTGAAATCGATTGAACCTAGATATTGAATACTATTCAACCTAGATTTTGAAATAGATTGGGTTGTTTGATTTTTACGCATTTACTATATATGCAATATTTCTCTGCCGACAGGAACTGAAAATGTGATGACCGCAATTAAAACAATAATAAACATTACGCTACAACGTTTTTTTTTTTTTTTTGCATATCGTTTTTACAGAACATGGCAGTCAAAACCAGCATTTCTGCCGCTATGATCTCTTGGCAAGTTTGCATTCAGTAATTTGCCTTTGCTTTCTGAACGACCGGCACCGATATCAACGCAAAACCAACGCAACGCGATAGCTGTCAAATCGCGCGCAGCTGTGTTTGGAACGCGGGTATGCGGGATTACGAACCGCATCCGTAAAGCCTTTGCTACGGAGACCGGCACGCTACCTTTCCCACGGAGACCGACACACTATGACTGCTTAAACGATTTAAACATGTATGGATTGGATCAGATAGAACAACAAATGGTAGACCAATTAGAGCATGAATATTACGTTTCACGCCATACGCTTGTGAATCATCAATCTTTAACATATTAGCCAATAATATGAATCTTTGAATATAATGTAGAGAAGAGTATTGCAAGTTTACTGGATGAAAAAGAGAACACACAGACCTATCCCACAAGAAATCAATAGTGAAGAAATTTGGTTATTAAGACTTTCAACAATGGAATATGAATTATTTTGGGCTGATAGAAAGACGTGCATGTTTGGAATAGGTAACTTTGGAGGGCAGTGAGTCGGTGAGGCGAAGAAGAGGAACAAAACAACGTTGATGGAATGAATATAGGATAGATAATTTACAAATGACAGCAAAAGTGACAGGGCATCTGGTTTATGATAGAAACTTCGAGAGACAATCATAGGGTAAACGTTCTGAACAGGACAAACCATTGAATGATGATGATGATGGTGATGATGATGATGATGATGATGATGATGATGTCAAATTGTATGGGTGCTGACCAATATGTGAAGATGGTGGCCATGTACATAGCATATTGAAATCTATACTTGCTGGAATCTATCATGCATTTAGCTAAACTCACAATTATAAACTCCTTATATATACTCTCTTACACGTGCATGTAAATACATACTTGTTTAGAATGCGTATATACCGAACTGCTCACACTGTTTAAAATAAACGGTGTAAATTGATGTTTCATAGAAACAGCCGCGCCTGGTAGAGACAATTGTATGCACCGGGTGGCACTAGATCGTCAGCATGCAAATGGCGGAGTGGAGCAGAGTTTTAATGCTTCAAGTAGAAATATTTAATGTTCCCTCCACGAGCACACATTAATCACAGTGGGACATTTTACACAATAAAGTTAATCAAAACAATGTTTTCCCGTAGTGAATTTGAATAACGAAGACACAAACCACAGACTGTACGATTTATTGCCTGGCATATTTCGCTGCATCTCGTCAGGTACATACTGCAGAAGTCACACAAAATAGAGTAAAATAACTAGATATATCGTTCAAGCTGAAATATACACATGTTCGTACAGTAATATCAATATCATGACAGTCCATTTAAAATTACCATGGGAAACAATTAATATTACTGTGAGAACATGTGAAACTCGCTTACACTCAGGAAATAAATGACCGTAGACCCCGAGGTAGACCAAGAAGACGGTGGAGAGATAATACATGTACAGACCTACAAGCACTTGGAATCAACGACTGGCAAGAGAAGGTCCACCAGAGAGACGAATGGAGACGGATTGTATTTGCAGCAAAGAACCTCAACGGCTCGGAAAGCTGAAGAAGAAGAGAAGAAGTGAGAACATGTGAATATTTAAGCTTGAACGATGTATCTAGTTATTTTACTCTATTTATGTGACTTCTGCAGTATGAACCTGGCGAGATTCAGCGAAATATGCCAGGCAATAAATCGTATAATAAAGTTAGTTGCATATCCTTTACAGGACGTTGCAGTTAACCCCCGCATTTCTGCTTGTTTGTGAAGTCTTGGCAAGTTTGCCATTGCTTTATGAACAACAAATGAAAGGTGGTCTGCTGCCAGATTGCCCGCAGTTGTTCATTGAACGCGGTATGCGGTATTACGAATTGTGTCAGTCACCTTAACCACAGCAAGGAACCATAGAAAATGTGGCTCCTGCCAGCTCCTGTTGTGGCAGCTCAGATATTCAGCATTCTCGGAAAATACCAAAAACTATGATAAAATGTGTGCACGTTGCGAGGGATAAAATACACTCGGGTTGTCGGAAAGAAAGGAAAGTATTTTCGAACAATAGGTTGCTGCTCACACAAATTTTCACTTTTCAAAACTCACAAATAAATGAATGTTTATAGCCTATATTGTTTACATATAAACACATGTGGATTCTCGACGATGGTACAGAGTTAGTGCAATGTGTTAGAATCTTATTTTGTTATCTGTGGTAGAATAATGGGACCATGACGAAGGTAGTCGAGTGCCTTCCTCTTCTTCTTTCTCTCTGTATACCTTACTGGGATTTAAGCTCTTAGCTCACTCAAGTTCGTCGTATCTTTTGCAATCTCATGTAGCCCAGTTTATGATCACCATATTACTCATTTTAAAAGGAATTACTGGGGGCAAAACAGATGGGGAAGCGTACACGAGAAATCAGCTTTACATGTTGACCAACAATATCAAGACGGACAGATATACGCTTACATCAGTGTACCGCAGCAGATAAATTACATTCGACTGTTCCTCCGAAGTCGGAGAGTGTCTGCCTGTACGGCGAGGAACCACCAGTCTGCACACCAATAAGCCAGACATGGGACAACGGATACTCACGCAAAAATCAGGTCCTGTATGACATCACACTGATGTTGGACAACAGGATGCCTTCATCCGACATACAGGACTTCGCGTTGGAGCTCAAGCCAATGAACACAAGCAAGCAAGCAAGCACATTCGACTGTCAGTGCAGAGATGACACGTAACTTACTGATACATTTAGAACGTGTCGTAGTGTGTGGCGCAAGTTCGCCTAATACTGTATCTCAATTATGCCAATGTAGAAATAAACTATTACGAAAACCATAAACAGACAGTACATTTATCATGTGTCACATGTAACAATCATTTGTAATCAACGTTTAGCCGATTTTGTATAGAACAACGAATACATTATGTTAGCAAATGATAACACATTCTAGAACGCAAGTCAACTAATAGACAAACTAACGTAACCCGCACGGAACAATGCATTTCTACAACAAGAATATAACACTCATAATGAATCTTAGCTGACTCATTCGTATTTGACATTAAGTATACGCACTTGATACACGCCGAACCTGCAGCCTCTATGGCTATATTTGCCCATTGTAATCCCTAATGCACCATCCTACAGCCCTGGGGATATCATTTGGTCCCTGTGTGAGTGATCTTGATTACCTAATGTGTTTGGTTTAACCTTGGCACGTCGTTTTGGATTAAGACAGACTGCCTTTAATGGCGATACATTTCCCCACGAAATGTTGACAGTATTTAAAGCAACTTAGGAGTATTGTACACTCCAGTGTATCAAGTCCAACGCCATTTAAAACTTGAATCTTGTTTGGATTCAGTTTCCAGGAGGAATTAAGAATTGTTTGTATTGAATAAGATGGACCTGTTTGCCAAGCGGTGTCATTTGCGTAAATTTGAGAGATTGTCTAAACATGTAGTTTGCTATCTCGGTAGTGGGATGACATTTACATTAGAAAGATAATATATATGTATATGTGTGTGTGTGTGTTTGTATATGTGTGTGTGTTTGTATGTGTGTGTGTGTGTGTGTGTGTGTGTGTGTGTGTGTGTGTGTGATACTATGCATATACTGCACTACAGTATTTGATTTGACAATGTGAAACACGAGGAATTAATTAAAATAATGAAATGAGCTGCACCAGCATGCTTCACGTGGCTGATAGTGATATTCAGAACTGGTAAGGTGATCCAACAAGAGAAAAAGACGTGTAATGTTCAATTCACAGGCTCGTGTATTGCATTCTATATTGGGGTGGAACCGGCATCTGTGACATATGGGTTAGAGAAAACAGTTTCAGAAATTTGGGAGTCTCAGTGGCGAAGTGATCAAGCTGTCTGATTTGAGTTACCAAGGTTGTGGGTTCGATTCCAGGCCGCTTCCTTCGGTTCATGAGTGCATTTTGTTCGGAGACACATGTGGGTCATCGCTGGAGCTACGGATTTTGTGCTTTGTGCGACGCTTTCCGAGCTGCGGAAAGAGACGGAGCCATACGGGATAAAACCCCGGTGCAATGAAGTCGACCTGTCGACTTTTAAGCAACTTTAAGTTTCACAAATCCTCGAAATTGGGGAGTCGAAATACGGAGTCGAGGAGTCGAAACACGGAGTCTATGAGTCGAAATCAGCCAAAGGTGATTTTGGAGCATTTCGCTTTGCAGTGATTTCGGGGGTATTGGAGTCGGCAGTTCAGTAAGCAACGTCAAATTACTGAAGGTAACAAATACATACTAAATCCCATAATTAACCAATAAATGCCGAGGTTGATCGCAGTGTCATGTAAAAGGACATATAAACAACATTTTTAACTGAGATAGAACGAAATCAGCACTAAAAGACCCATTCATCAGTTCGCACAAGTGACCGCAACTTCATGTCATAGAATTGCCAACAACAAAACCAACATAATACAATAACCATAAAATATTAAAGTACAACGTCCTTTTAGATATGGAACAGAAAGAAAAGGCAGCGGCTGCTGCAGGATATAACAATATGAATTGGAAACAAACAAGTATATTAAGCTCCTGGGAGAAGAAACGTACTAAACATCAACACGTTGCACATACCTTACAAGGAGATCCATAGTCCCGAAATACAGGTGAACATCCGAAATCAGAAGCACTCAATAAAAATATAAAATGAATAATAAAATAAAATAAAATACACACTAACGCGTACAATACGCATACAGGACGGCCGACGTTTCGATTCTCAGAATCTTTGTCAAGGACAGGACAGCACGGATAGGACAACGAAATATAAAAAAGCACCCCCAAAAAAAAAAAAACACACAACCACGACGCATAGAATGTCCTTTTAGATAAAACAGCAGCAACTACTGAACAGTCATAATATTAAAGTACAACGTCCTTTTAGATAAAACAGCAGCAACAACTGAACAGTCATAGCTGTAAGTATGTGAAATAAAATAACTACGTTTTCATCTCGTTCTTGGACAAAATATGTTTGCTGAGTTGTAAACAAGTATTCCATCTTACCCATGGGAGTTTCATAGGCTAGCGGAGGGAACTATGTGCATTACTTCTTCTTTGATTGTGGATACTCTTACCACGTCGCATAAGTAAAGAGTGATTAATACTACTGGACATGTATGAAAAATTGCATGCATTGACAAATATTAGGTTACACCATTACAATGTGGTGTCCAGTGCCCTTTACCGCGGCTTTTCACACACAATTATTGGAAAATGTATCTAGTACCGGTTTGGAGGTAATGTGGCATAGGGGCAGTAAACTCGTTTATCATGTTCCCGATATACCGAGTCAGTAGTTCAACATCAGCTGTAGATGATTTAAAAGCAGACCTCCTTGCATTGATTTATATGACATGGGCATCGATCGTACAGAAAGCAATAGCAAACATTTTTTTTTTTAGCATATCCTTTACAGGACTTAGCTGTCTACACCAGCATCTTTCAGCTGTATGTTGATCTCTTGGCAAGATTACGCTCAGTAGTTTGCCATTGCTTTCTGAGCGGCCGGCTCACATACCCCGTAAGTTGCCGATGCGATTCGAACCACTACTGATTTGAACCGTCATCACGTTGCCGAAGAGAGTATACGAGATTATACGAGATTACGGAGAAAAGTCATAATCTCTAAGCCACGAAGCCGGCTAATAGCAAACTACTGAACATAAATATTGCCTGTTAATTCGCAAACAGCTAAAACATTATAGGGTTGATTGCGAGGTCATTTAAAGGACACGCAACTAACTTAAACGATTTTGCGATAAAAAAAGGGGTGGAGGGGGGTTAAAAGGTGAGAGTATCGATTTAATTACACCGGGTTTTACCCCATATGATTCGGTCTTTTTCCGTAGGGTGACCTGACGAAAGAGCCACACAGAGCACAAGCCCCATAGTTCTAGCGACTCCCCAAGGATTCTCAGAGAAAGTTGTACTCATGAACCGAATGTTGTCGAACTCATAACCTTCGGATCGCTCAGTAGGCGGCGTGGACACTTCGTCACGGACACGCCTTCGATTTTGCAATTCTGGATCGATCCCTGGGCCTTACTATTAGAAAAGAAACCCAGGAGTAAATTACTACTGATTCCGGGTATTTGAACACACCTGGAGAGGTCAATGACCAGGCAATGGGATTTAGTCGGATGATAAAATAAACATGGTTGCATGCGCGATCAAAGAAAGCTAATGGTGAGTCAACAGTAGGAGAAATTCCGTTTATTGTTTGCTAACTGCCATCCGTAGGGTCACGATTTTGTATTGGATATCTTTCTAATTATGTCTAATTGTTTCCGGATGTCACGCGTTTGTATTATTTTGTTTTGTTTTTAATTGTATTGTATTGTATTGCATTGTATTGTACTGTATTGTATTGTAATTGTATTGTATTGTATTGTATTGTATTGTACTGTATCGTATTGTATTGTATTGTATTGTATCTTATCGTATTGCATTGTATTATATTCATTTGCATTATATTGTATTGTATAATAATGATAAATTATCTCGAACGACAACTAGCCAGAAACTTGGGTATTTATGATGCCCATGTTAAACATTGCCTCAACGAGTCATGTATTATTGATTATTTTTCATGCGTTTTAATGCTTTTTGTTCTTTTGTTGTCAAAGAATTGCTTCATAAGAGATGTTGAGTGAAAGAATGTATGAGAGGAAATAGAGAAGAAGGGCAGAATGTCAGACGGGCCAGCGTGCCTAATTCTAAACCCTTTGAAAATAAAGATTGTCGTTCGTTCGTATTGTATTGTATTGTATTGTATTGTATTGTAATATACTGTACTGTACTGTTGAGTGTATTGTTCAGTGATGTTGATGTGTGCTATTCTCTCACGTCCATGGGTATATCTTTATTGTGTATTCACGCAAACTGTCATTCAGACTTTCACGCGTGTTGCACAATCAAACCGTGGATTGTTAATGTACCATAAGCAAGCGTAAACATCCATCATAAGCTATTCATCACCGTCCACTTCTCCGTTTGCTATATTTGCCCCAATCCGACATAAGGCCTTCAACCAACTCACCCCAAGACTGTCGTCTATCTGTAGCCATCCCGTGTATTTCTGTACATAACTTTCATGTATTGTTCATTTCCATTTCCATTTCTGTCTCCCTGTGTTGTTAGATCCTCCTCTATTTGTTGTGCCGTGTTTGGGGTTCACGACTACGGCTTTTCTAGTCATACTATTATCGGATGTTTCTCAATGTTGGCCTATCCAGCACCAGCCTCTTTTGTTCACAATGTGGTTCATTGGTATTTGTCCAGTTCTCTTCACGAGCTCCACACTGGTGATTTTGTCATACCATTTTATTCCTACTATTTTGCGCAGGTACCAGTTAGTGATGTTTGTAGTTTATGTGAACCTCTTTTCGTTGTTCTCCATATTCATCACAGTATGATACTGAATAAGAGACATACTTTTTGTGTCCGTCTCCTCTCCTACAAATATGTTGTCGTCGCTAGACAAACAGTCCCATAACTGATACTGTTGTTGCGATATGAAGGCCTTGACATGTTTAAAACACGATATATCAGGCGAGAGGGTCAGTTCCCTTTCTCATCGCCTTCCCATCTCATATAATTCCCAGAAATGCATATTTCCAAGTCCATTTTTTTCTTTGCGTTCGCTCACTTTGATCTCAAGCGTATTCCAAACACGTGCTACTAATTTTATTGCGTTGAAATGATTTTTCGGTGTGGATTATCTTCCGCCATTACCAGTGTCCCTCGTCATCAGGTGAATCCATTCCGACCTCAGAGGTTCTTGTAATTTACGTCTCCAGGTTAAAGACGAGAAGTGAACATTTTAGTCCAACTGACCGGTGAGGGGTTGAACCCGCAATCCAGGCAAAAGAAACCAGGATGTTTAAGAACTAACGCTCTTATCCATTCGACCTTTCTGACCTCCATTTGTGGGTACTAATTTTTGTTATGAGGCTGCATCGATCAAAGAGCAGTGAAAAAATGGAGAAAAATAATAATACGGTTTCTGCTGGGAATTTTACCTTGGCTTTTGTGGTTACATTTTTAATGTCGAAATATAGCCAGGGGAGCGATGCATTCGTGCTATTCTTCTCTAAGTCCAACTACAATGAGACTGTTAACACGCATAGCGTGGACACCGATCTTCAAATCTTTCCTTCTTATCAGAGTATATTAGGTGTCAGGTCCCCTACACAAGGTTCAGGGTTGAATATAATATTTATATTATTTTGTCTTCCCTGTTTTCTGGAATTCCTCTAAGCGACTGTGTAAGCGCCTCCCCTTCGCACCCACACCACACATCACAATCCTCATTTTTAATTTGAAAGTTTGGTTGTTTTTCTT